>JADLZK010007099.1:0-12494 GCA_015847255.1 Hyparrhenia diplandra | reverse complement strand
TTGTGCAAAGAGAGTAGAATTAGATCTTCTTCTTCTTCTACTTCTATTCTATCTTCTAAACTTCTAGAGAGGAGAGAGGAAAGCTAGAAAAGAAGCTTGATTCTTTCACCCGAGTTGCCTGCTCGCCTCGGTGTTCCGCGGTTCCTAGGAGGACGGAGTGTCGGACTTGCTCAGCACTCTCAGCTTGCTACCTCCCTCAAGTCAGCTACTTCGGGCACTGGTAAGGAGTCTTGTGATTATCTTACGCCTATTTAATTTCCTTTTGCATATTTCTTAGTCGCTGTAGACTTGCTGGATTGGTAGATCGCTCTACGTGCTAGTTCTCGTGGAGGAAATCTCTTGACGGGGAACCTTGGCCAACATCAAGAATGCGGACTCACAGAGGTGCAAACGTCGGGTGTTTGGACTAGCGCTCACCTACCTTTATGCGCATCCCATGGTTGAGGGGTAGGCGCGCTTGGTCGCGGATAAGCCTTGTCCGCCCCTTGAAATCCCACGCTCGGGCCGTGGTCGAGCTAATTGCCTGGACACCGCCCTTGGGCGGCCGTGCCCCGGCGTGAGTAGACAACGTAATTTTAGGAATCAATGCCTCGAAAACTTAGCCTATAGATACCTCGCTACTTTAGATAACAAACCTTTGCCTTAGGTTGACATAGATTTGAAAAGTCACCAAGCAAGAACCGGCCCCTCGTGGAAAATCGATACCCCTGCTTACCACCGTGAAGTGCTACAACGGTATTTCCGCGGCGCCATGATTGTAGCGCTAAGAAAAACACCAACACTCTAGAAGGCAATGAGTACAATAGGGTGAGCGGGAGCTTGAGCGAAAGTGAGACTCGCCGCGCTGAGAGCCTCGTATGCTGGTGAAGCCATGGCGACCCTCGTGTGAGACGCCTCAGCCTTGTTACGCCTCGCGGTAATCTCCCAGGTCCGGGTTGCTTTTTGGTTTAAGCTGATAGCCGTTGTGTGCTCTTGTATGAGTGTCCCAAATAATGCATCCCCCATACATAGTATCTATTGTACTTCTATCATATTTATGTACTTATAAATATATTAAAGACCTCGCCGCAAAAAAAAATATTAAAGGACCATGCACATGCCACATGTAGTGTATGCTCAATAGGTACTATTAATATGTAGCTACAATAAAATTCGTAAATCAATACATAAATATTATTAAGCCACATATATCCAAGCAAGCAGTCCTGATCTAGACCTTAAAAAATTCCTCAAGCTACATGATGATATTGGTAGAAATCTAATGTCTGCTAAGTAAAACATATATAGAGTAATCTAATAAAATTCTATGTGCAATCGCCAAAATTTTAGTTCCACCATATATACTTTTGTTTCAATACTTTTGATGGAGTCTTAGGCCACTTCATTAGGGAGTTTCATTACGCTTGTTTCCAAGACCGCTTATATGTCATACAAAAATAAAATGAAACTTCTTAGATGAAGCTGCCTATTCTCAATGGAGAGTTTCATTCTCGCGGATTTTATAGGCATTTAATTCCTCATGACCTCGATAGTTGATATTCTGTAAGCAAGAGAGTTTTTCTCACTAAGATGAAACTTTTCCATTCTCTCCTCGTAGTTTCAAAATGAACTTTTGTTGATGTGACGCTTCTCATTTAATATGCATGCAAAACGCCTATAAACCCCCATTGTGACTGACCTTATAATGATGATACCTCAATCTCTCTTGTACTCCTCTCACTCTCTTCACTTTTGACTCTCACTTCTATGCTTTTACTCCTCACTCTCTCTCTTCTCCTCGCCTTTGCATTAACCTCACTCCTTTTCATATTTTTGTGCAAATTTATTTTATATTCAAATAAAATAAAAATATATCTAGTAACAAAAGCTCATAGGTGCCCATAGTATAAACTTGTCTAAGAATGGGAAACCGTGTGCATTATCAAAAAAAAGATAAAACATATGCTCATCCAATAAATATCCATGTACATGATGCCACATCATGTATTGTAGACTTCTCATTGCCAAGTCGCTATGATGTATTAAAAAGGCTTATAATTAGAATGGGAGGGACACACATGTGAAGTTAAAGGGGATACGATCTTCTATTTCTACAAATGATGTTTGGACATTTTCCATTGTAGAACAATGTAAATTCACCTCTTTTTCCCAAACTATCCCACCCATCAATTCAAGAAAGTGCTAAACAAGGCCAGGTCAATAATGGGAGTTGTTGGTTCGCTGGGTTAGAGCACCGCAGCTATATGCTACTTCTTGGCGTACCGCTAGGGCATCTCTCATTGCCAATGCGTACTCTATCATAGAGTCTAAAAACTATTTATTACCTCAGAATGCGGACTGAGTCCAAGACTCTCGCTTTCACCCTCTCTCTTCCATAAATATATCGCCACATCAGCTACCGTGATTAGCAAAGTGCAATAAATATGATGGTAATTAATAAGCTTAGACTTATGGTAGAGTCCGCATCGCGGAGTGCCCCATCAATTCAAGGAGTCCTATCCTCGGGTCTCGAAATATTTGTTGGGAAGGAGGGAAATGTTATAGACTCCCTTTGTGGACCAACATTATAGGAGAGTCTTAATAAGATTAGAGAGCTGCTAACAACAATAGCTGAGCCAATTAGAGTTGGAAATTGCTGATTTGAAAAAGGAGGATTATTAGCACCTGTTAAGGTTACAAATTAGAATCGTGCACACTGGACTATAAAGGTGACACCTAGAGATTGTAATGAGATCATCAGGAAAGGAATAAGAACCTCACCTCTCGATGAGCACCACATAGTAGCTTCAGTCAGTGGCTGCCGGCAACGACAGACCCCTCCTTGCTAGTGATCCGTGGTACCATGTGTGCATTCCAATTCCCAAGTCTAGTCTCCTCTAATACTCCCCTTCGCTCACTCCCACCATCGCAAGTGCTGCCATAATAGTCTTTTCATTATGTATTAGGCAGAGGCCAAGAGAGTCACATAAATGGCATAGGCCTTTTATTAGAGAAAGCATATAGTTGGCGAATGTGTAGCAACCATAGGCCTTTTATTAGAGCATAGGCCACAAGAATATAGTTTTGGTTGCTTTGAAGGTAGCTCGCGATGTTTACAGAGAAACATGACATGGACCTCAAATTATCAAATCCAATATTTTAAAGTGGAATTAGATATATATAAAAATTCTGCTTCTTGAATGAAATACATACATTTGGCCATCACTCTAGTGGCTTAACACTCAGGATAATTTGGAGTGTTAAATGCAGTGATAATAATTACGAAAACATACATAGTTAAAGTTTTGCAAGTTACTGTGAGGATTTGGCATGTAGCAAACATATGATCATGTTGGATTCCCGGAGAAAGATAGTAGGAGCTCTAGTGTTATCTGCATAAGTTAAACTCAAATTTAGTGTAATATTGACTCACTATGATACAAATTCTGGATGACTTCGCTGGCTACAAAAAGGTATTTACTTGGGTAAAAATAATGTGCAAATAACAGTTGGTGCAATTTCATTTTGTGAGGTGTCTAAAAACAATATTTTCATTATTATCAGCTAAATTGTGTATATTTCAATTATAGTTTAGAGCATGAGAGTTATAACGCATAAAAGTTGAAGGCAGATTTACATGTTGCATAATTGGCTCTAAACTTAGAACAAACCTATGAGTCACGTCAGAATTTTGGTATTTGTTTTCTGAGTGGGCCGGTTAGGCCAAACCAGCTAGTTTGTAGCCCACAAGCGGCCTTGGCCAACCAGTTCATGCAGACAGCTTCTGCACCCCCATATAAAGAGGTGGCTGGCGGGGCTTGAGCTTCAGTGTCACCGATGGCGGGTGGTGCACAGAGAGAGCGACGCTTTGCTCGCAGTGGCAAACGCCTCCGCTCCATGTTAGCGCACACCAAAAAGAAAAGAGGTAGGAGCTGACATCCACTAGTGTCGTACGCGGAGGTGCCTCGGCCAATGGGAAGCTTATCATGGACATGGGAGGTGCCCCGCCACTTTCCGGCATTGGTTCTTGAGCGCTAGGTGCCTGATCCAAATCCAAAGGCCCATAGGCCATGGTGTGGTTGGTGTCACCGCTTTATGGACCGGGTGATGAAGAGGTATATGTGGTAGCCATTGCCTTCTACTTCTATTAATCGCGGTGGTGGAGGCCCCGCGGCCTAAAAGCAAGGTCCCTTTATAGTTTTTGCAATTGAGTAAGTCAACATTAGGTGAACTAATAATGTATGATATGATTGAGATAATATATATAGAAAATTAGTTCACACATGTGATGGTGGAATGAAGAAGCTTTTAGTGCATTCATGAGACATGACATGGAGGTCATATGTGACCAAAGTGGTGAACATCTAGATGAGGCTTCTTGACTTGGATGGACCGGCTTCGCAAGTGCCAGGCTAGCAGGCTTTGAAGTCGCTGGACCGCGAGGCGGTAGAGAAAGCTTGAGCAATACTTGGCGGCACGCCGGATCGACGCAGAGCGGTGAAGAAGAGCAAGTGAGGCGAGATCGGCGATTCTCAAGAGAAGAGTCATGTGATCATTTTTATCGGTGCTAATGCATGTGCTGCATTGGCGCTTGGAGATGGAAGCGGAATGGAAATCGCTAAGGCAGGTATACCTATAGGGCATTTTTATTTCATCGGGTCATGAGGAGCTTATAGAAGTTTTTGACCGTTTAGGATAGATGAGTACGCATCTCATCAAGAGGCAAAACTTGTTTTGCTTTGCATATCGAAAGTCATCTAGTGCCACTTGAGCTGCATCTAACTTATGCGATAGACGGTAAGATCAAGTGGCGCGGTGAGAGCAAGAGAAAATCCTTTTGAAAATGATTGTGAAACTACTAGCACATATGCATATGTTGATGTGTACACATGGTGGTCACGTACCGCCATCGGCTTTATACGTGACTCCTTATTGTGGCGGGCTCACTCTGAGACATGGAGATTCTCGGCGGCTTCCTCACGACCAAGCAAGCATCCTAGCACGCCAACATGCGCGCGCGCCCACATCCACCTCACATTTGCGCTGGCACCTCCTCCACCTCACCGCTGCAGCGATGGCAATGGAGTCTCCGCTACACACCGCGGGCGCGGCATCACTTCGCTGGCGGGCGCTCTCACCACGCATCCCGGCGGCCAGTGCAGGTGCTGCAACCCTGCGTGGTGGCGTAATAGACCGCCCGCCTGTGTGGGTCCTCTCCCATCACGGCGCGACCACCTCGACCATGGTAGCGCATGGGACTCATCCGGTAGCGCTGCAAGACAGTCCCTCTCATCGCCAAGACAGCATGCGTGTGTGGAGGGTGTGTCCGTCCTGCATGGGCCCTAGTGGTGGTACTGCGGCTGTTTCCTCCTGTATCCTCGTGGGCGGAGGCCTTTTGCATGCGTTGCTGAGGGACTTATCTTGGGTGCCATAGTGGGAGAGGGACGATGTCCTTTCGTTTCGCATCCAGGTTGGAGAGCTATTTTCAGCGTACCCAAAACACATTGTTAACTAACTATTATGCATTTGGGTCAGGCTTTGGCTACTCTTAGTGGAGACAGTCTAAGCTCATCAAAATAGAGCTTTCATCACTCCAGCTTATTACAAGTTCACTCCAAAACTTTAAGCCATAAATATCCATAAAAAGTGTTATTGGCCAGATCTAGGAAGTTACATGATGACACTGGTAGAAACCCTTTCATATTCTAGTTTGCCAGAAACATATTAGGAGTAATCTAATAAAATTACATATGTGCACAGCCAAAACTCTGGTCTACATCTTCATATATGATATATGGAAACAATATGCGAAAAGTATTACCTCCGTCGAAGGATAAGATGCGTTTTGAGCTCTAGATACATTTCTTTTACGAGCGTATCTAGACATAGTGATATAACTAGGTGTACTAGCAAAAAGAAATGTATCTAGAAAAGCCAAAACGCCTTATAATTTGGAACAGAGGGAGTAATACTACATGTATTTTTAGTGTATGTGGTGGTGATGCAGAGGTTTTGTTGTAGTCACGTGGCTTCCATGTTGGTGGTGCAATGAATCCGCTAACTTTCTTGGCAGTGCAAAGGACTTTTGAACCTCTCATGTGTCGCAGTTTTTAGATGCGCTCTTCCCCTGTTCTTTGCGAGTTCTTCTTGACTTAGGCAAACACTGTGAGCAACACTTCGCCCACTCACACACTGTTGATCCACGTATGTTAAACATGAATGCTTGAATGTAAGGAGACATCGAATGATGGATGAATGTGAAGAGGCAGAATGTTGAGCACAAGACTGAAAGAATGATTGAACTGCATTTGCATTATTGATCGACCTGTATTTACGCATGGGCCGAACTGGAACCTCAAGAACCACATCAATGGCTGGCTATCCCTTCAAGGATCGCGGCATGCCGAAGTGTTTTTGACGAGGTCAATGGTGAATCGCATAAACGTAGGATTAGACCTATGGTTGGCATTAAGCCTAGTCACTAATTGAGTGAGGTTGGATCCGTAGGACTCATCTCCTGGGATGAGATCTGAATTACTTCTTCATAGCTGACATTTTCAAAGGTCCCAACAAGAGTTCAAATACGCAAAAGAGTTCGAAAAACTATCGTGCATCAGAAGGACGAGCAAACATTGCTTGCAGTTACTCGACATTCCAGTCAGGTAAAAGCTAGCATAAGCACCCTACTGTTTCAAGGTTTCAGACTTTCAGAGTTTCGGGCACCATATTGTTTCAATGTTTTCAGTGTCGGGCAGCGTCCCATTTTAAAACCCCAAACGATTAGGAAAAGTCACATACAAACATCCATCGAGATATAATGCATGCAAACACATGGCAAAAATAATACCATACATTTTGAGACCCTTGTTTTTGGTGAAAGAATGACAACGATTCAGCGAAACGTCATCAGCATCACATCTGGAATGAAAGTTTTCCAGATTTATCTAGCATGGAAAATCAAAATACGCTTTTTCTGACTTCAGCGATCTATAGTTTTCACATGTCCAAAATGCAGTCACATATGAACATTTTCTCCACTGCAACAAATGCTAGGAAACAACAGACATGCTAAAAATCTCAATTTGAGAAACATACGTTAGGCGCTGGTTCAACATAGAAAGCAAACATGTGCTAGTAGGTTTCTGATACATCAATATATAGTGAATGAACAGGTACAGAGGTAGATTTTAGCTTGAACAAGCTATTAAGCAAGAAGAGTAGCCTGAACTACATAGCATTTGTACGCACGCCGCCTACCTGATTTACAGACAAAGACGGCACATCCTTAATACTTGTGCTGCTTTTAGTTGATTCGAGATTAATCTTGACTTAATCAAGTGATTGTAGGGTCCATATTCATGCAAAGAAGCCTTCTATCTGCTGAACTGGAACCCTCACATATAACAAAGTCATGTCATAAGTTGAGAGCATAAAAATACATGAGTAAAACATATTTTTAATGATAACAATATTTGGACAGGAATAATATCAGCACAAAACAAAATAACCAAACCATAGCAGTAAGACAATAATTTGTCTCGAGGCTTTGACATAAATTTTTATTTAGAATAATTGGTCAAGCACCATATTCAAAATGAATATGTTTTCACGATAATTGTATTAGTAGTAGTGTATTGACAAAAACACGGTGTTATAAATTCTAAAACAACCACAAAAACTAATGGTTGTGTTGTTTTAGTGTCATCTGAGGTATTACCAATTTCCAAAACAGAAACAACATGCAACCATAAATGTTAGCACAAAAACAAGCCACCCATTGAGCAAAAGGAAATCAAATCAATGTTACGTTCTTTTAACAAAATAAATTGTATTCTAGTATGTATTCTGGTATGACACTATTCTACTATATATATACTCACATAAAAAGCTAATAGTCATCTTTTTATTTAGTTGGCACAAACCAAGAAAAATGCTATGATCTGATTGAACACTTAACTTTCTGCAATACAACATTCTATGCTGGTAGGTGATGATAAGACAATAGACAACAAACAAAATGTACCAAAATGATTGTCATGAAGATAAAATGATTAACAAGAATAAAAACAAGCATCTGTGTTTCATCCATAAGCAATAAGCAAGATGACACACTATGGTCCAGAGAACCAGAGCTAGTAGAATCATTGCTCGTACAGCTAAATCCAGACACTTCCATACATATAGTTTTGGAACCATACAGTAAAAATAAGGAAAACATGAACAGTGATGTCAGTTAACTTACATATGTTAAGTTGTTTACTAAGAAACGTCAAAACATTGTGAACTCCTATCGTCATACACTTCACATTTTGACTTCAAGCGTCTTAAGGTGTTGTGGATATTGCCGCTGACATCTCCAATGGTTTGCAGCTCAGTTTAATCTCCACCTTATGATTAGGTCCCTGCAGTAAATTTAATGGTTTTTCCAAGATTAATCCACAAACTAAAAACAATAATTTGTCCTAGTTTATACGACACAGAAGTTGCAATTGAAATTATATATACCTTCGAATAAAAGTTGAAGAGTGAGCTTCTCTAACACACACCGGAAAGTTTGAGGAGGCAAGTTAGGGCACTGAAATCAGCGAGGCTCGCACCAGTATTCATCAAGTATCAAAGACTTTAATTTGTTGAAACCTGAGCAAAATTTTGGTCCCTCCTGAAAAGAAACTAGACAATGCAAACAAAAGAAACATAAAGTAAATCAAATGTCGGCTGCAAGCATGAACATTATGACTCGGTGTGTAAAATTACCATGTCGGTGTCAGGAGATAATATTAGCACCAAGTTCCGAACTTCTGATAAACCTTGCAAGAGAATACTTTGGTTGCTTTTCATTATCAGAGTCAAGGGCAATAGAAATCATGACCGTCGATTTTGACAATTGCTGTCTGTAAGGATGGCATCCTCTGAAGCGGTGATAGTCCTACCGGCATGAACTTGAAGCCATAGTGAAACAAGATTCAGGGCACAGATAGATAAGCGCGATTCAAAACTAAACAACAACCCCTGGATAGTTAGGCGCTTTAGGGGATTCCAATGGCGAGATGAGCAAAGAGATCCTGTAGGTTGCACTGATCAATCTTAAGGTCTTCCATATTGGGGCAGCGTGAAGTCAAAACAATCTGGACAGCAAGTCCGTCCTTCAAGCTCAAGATTCTTCAGGTATTTGGAGATGAAGAAAGGATGACTACCGAGAGAAGAATGCCTTTCAATCCTCGCCAGCACAAATGAGCTGCAGCAACCGGACTTTGCATTGGAAGCTATACGGATCAAAACGCAAGGTGGTTCATGCAGGGCTCATTATCCCCTTTGTCGTCTAGACAGACACGGAACCCCGCACATGTCCCGAGTGGCGTGTCTTCGCGGATTCCGCAGGCGTAGCCATTGGGTCCGGAACTCAATCCTTTCCTTCGTTCCGCCGCCACAAACGAAGCGCAGGCTGAGTGGTAGACTTCCCAAAAGTGGCGCCAGCGCTTGGCGAGCACATGTCCGCACGACGTCCTGCGCCGGAAGGAAGGGACAGAATGTGTTGCAACACACCGTCCGTGAAATGCTCATGTGGTCGCGGCCTTCCACCGGAGCTGCGGCGGCAGCGGACACAATTCTGGCGCTTTCCGAGGCATCCTGCCAGCCAGCCATCGAGGACACCACCAGACACGAGACGTTGCTACATTGAGACAGCTATCAGATCCGATCCACGAGGGGAAGACGAGGAGATGGATACACAAATGCATTACTCACCTGAGAAGGAGAGAAGCGGCGGCACCCAAGGGGAGGAGCGACGGCAGCGACGGCAGCAGCAGCAGCCTGAGAGAGGAAGGAAGGCAGCGGGCCCCAAACTGCGAGAAGAAGGAGGGCGGCACCCGAGGGGCGGGCGGCTTGCTAGGTTAGAGCAGCGGCGGCTCCAGGCGCAGGGAGGCTCGCGGTTTGCTGGATCAGAGCGTAGCGGGTCAGGCTCCGGCATGGGGGCAACGGTGGCCCGGCGGGCGCAGAGCGGCGGCGGCGGCGGATCGAAATGCAGAATTTTAGGCTCAACTCATTGCGAAATGCAGAAACCTCTCCATGCACCTAAGCCTCACCCTACAGTAACTGTGAGTTTTTCTTTCCACTGTATCCCATAACACCATACTCCACTCATCTATCCCTAATAATAATTAATATAAAATATATTTTTTTGTTGAGTAAGAAAAATGCACTTATTTAACTAAGTTTATAAAAAATTAAACAAAAACTTTTTTAAAAAAATATATAAAAAGATATATTCTATTTAATAATATATCTAATATAGTTTTCATATTTGTCTAATTATAAAATATTAATGGACATACACTTGCCGTGTAAGTGTCTGAGAAAATTATTAATATGCAGCAAAGAATAAAATGTTGACCTTGCCCAAGAAAAAATAAATAAAAAGAACCGGACCATCTGGTCCGGACTAAAAATCTAGAGACATTTCATGTTTTAGTTAAAATCCACAGCAGGATACACACCAAAACTTCACTTCTCGTGGAGGAGTCGTGAGAGACCAACCTTCGCTCCCTCGCCTCGCCCCTTCTGCCGACTGCTCGGGCCCCTCCCCTTCCTCCCCTCCGAGCGTCCTTGTCGGCGGCGAGAAGGGGCGAGGAACCCCTCATCCTGTTGATCTACTACCTATTTACCCTACAGTTGTAGTGCCTATCACTATGTAAAAAGGCTAATAACCGCCCAGTCGCCGTAGAGCTGAGCGCTTATAACGCGTGCGTCATGTACTGGGTCATATTACTCGACGCGCGGTTTGGGGCGAAGCGTCGAGTAATAGTTGTCGGCCCGTCCCACCCGCCAAAAACGCTGCCTCGAAATAAAGGGTAATTATAGACGCAGCATCTAACCGAAGGCGTCGTGCATTTTTCCGCTCAGGCAGCGTTTCTGCTCTTCTGGATCTGACGGCAGCGCAGCTGTAGCATGCAGCCTTTTTCAAAACCAAGTGTTTGCAAGATTCACCATATCTTAGACACACGTAGAGCACGACGCATATTCTGGAGCCGGTCGTACTGCGGATACTACGAACACTAATTCGGACGCGTGTTTGTATACGAGACACTCTTTTTGGTGTCACCCGTCATGCATGCGATTTGCGAGTGTTACGCGTAACACCGCTCTCTTCACGCGACGCTTTGGAATATCGCGAAAGGGTCCGTGAGCGGTCACGCATGTATTAAAGTCGCGACGCTTAGATTCGCACGGCGCTTTACCGAGGAAGCGCCCTCGCTGCGATCCGTATCGCATCGTGCGCGCTGGGCGAATTACAGCACGCTGCTTTAGTCAAACAGCCGCCTATACGCGCTTTGAAACTATTGCGCGACATTGACCGTAAACAGTGACGCTGCGTGGCGGTGCACGCGTGTCTCCAGAATCCTCGCGACGGGCGATACGGGTCTAGCGTGCTTTGTTAGAGACGATTTGTATCACGGTGTCCGTGATACACGCTAACCATTTTGCATAGGCGCTGCGATAATGTAGAGACGCGTGCGAATTCGGCGAGTGTCCATGAGCGCTCGAAATATTGCCGAGGGCGGCGTGTCAATATACTGAGCGGCTTGGGCGGTACAGCGCATGTAACTATCACGCCCATTACAGCCGCGACGTTTGTCGAGACGGTTTATAGCAACAAAGTAATCGCGTACATATACGGATTGTTCTGCGACGTATTGGACCGTATGCCCGCCTCGATCCCCGACGCTTGTATGAGTGCGACGTCATTGGTAGTGGTATGTGTCTCAGTAACTCAGAGTATCTCACCTACAGCATATTGGATAAAGACAAAAAGTTCTATATAATACATTACCCAAAAGCCGAATGTTCTTTTTACGTGACACGACAATGTTACTTACGATTTATGGTACATTAGCATTCGTAAGGAAGTCATAACCATGCTTGATCCGAACCGCATTAGCAATCTCAAAGGACGGGGAAGGCATCTATGCCGGGCGTGAAAGTTAACTGCATTCACGACAAGCGAAAAGTCCCCCATCGGCGGTGATCGGGCGGAGTCGCGTGATCCTTCTTCGCCGCTTCTATCGCTTCTTCTTCTTACCGATGAGGAATGCAGCCAGAACCGCCCGACGCTGAGAGTATCCGAGCGAGGGGAGACACTGCGTTCGCTAGATTCTTGTACTCGCTTAACATCAAGAGCGAGGCACAATAAGTTGTAAGTCGCGTGGATTGAGAGGCGACCCGCGAGTCAACTTCAAGGCATGCTCTACCGCCCTGCTCTAAGTGGCCGCCCCGTGGAACACATGGCCCTCATCTGAAGAAAGTGGTCTTCGAAAACTCGCGGTAACCGCGCCAAAGCGTGCACTTCTTCGATATACAGCGGCATCAGCGCATGGCCAACACACATAATACCGTGAAATGAAATGCGCTGATCCTCTGAATCGCTACAAACTCGCGGGAGGAAGAATCCTCCACTGAAGCTTCCTCCCCGAAAATAACGCAGCATTACCTCGTAAGTGACCGCTTGACTTTGGACACGG
>JADLZK010007098.1:0-25423 GCA_015847255.1 Hyparrhenia diplandra | reverse complement strand
GTGCCGAGACACCCAAGGCACCATTCATCTTTGTGTTCTCTAATCTTTCGTTAGGTTCTCCGTGCTCCTACGGAGAAGGTCGATGTCCGTTGTTCGAGCCTCCTATGTGGCGCTGTTGCGGACCGTTGCGTCTCATTGTAGGCTACCCTATGCTTCCGTGGTTTGCGAGGTGGCCGGGGATGGTTCACCTTTGCATGGTGTCGAGGTTGACCTGCCATGTGATGGTCCCGTGGGTCTATATCGTAGGTTTTCTTTTGGGCGCATGGGGAGTTTTTTTTTTTTCTGGCTACGAGCAGGCTGCTCGGCCATTGCTTTCCTACAGAGGATGTATGGATTTGTCGTGGTGGATTACAATCTTGACATAGTGGTTGTAAAGAGAATAGTTGCCGTTGCGTGCGTGTCTGTGGCTGCTAAGGCGGTGGCGATGCTTCGTAGTGCCGCGAGAGAAAACAAGGATATGGTTTTACAGTCTGAGTGTCTAATGAAAGAAGTATGTTTACTGGGCCTTCTTGTTTGAGGACCCGTTGTCTATTACATGAACTGTAACACTGTGTGTATGTTTTTTTTTTCTTGCAATGAGAATAATAAACAGCGGACAGTTGTTGCGCGCTAGCATCTTAGGTGTTTACCGCAGGTACATCCCGCTGTCTTGGTTTAGGTACCTACTATCTTAGCACCAACATAGCTTCACAGTGGTATTTCAACCCACAGATCCCTGAGGCTCGGCAGTTCTATGAGAGGTATGCCAATTGTCCACTGCTCTAGGGACGACGGCCTGCTCTAGAGCTGGGGCACGACCTACCTCAGAGGGGACCGACAGCACAGGGATGTGATGGACCCAACCCTCCGGAGGTCCTTTCACGCCACCACCGTCGACAGGCTGGACGGCGTCATGAGGGGATGCATCAACCGGATGCCGGGCACAACTCGTCACGTGGAGAGGACGCGGGGCTAGGGGCTGGCGCTCGCGAGTAGCCACTGCCGGCGGCTTACGGCTCCGCTTGTGGAGAGGACGCGTGGAGAGGATGCGGGTCTGGGACACGCTCGCGTTTGCGGCCTGATCTGCGGCAACCAACCCGCACAACGGCAAGGGTAGCAGTCGCATGAGTCCTTCCCTTCCGTCGGGCGGGCGCGGCCTCGCCAGGGGCAGGGCGGGTGCGGCCACGACAGTCTGGCGGCCACGCGACCTCGTTGGGGGGAAAAAAGAAGCGCGACAAAAAAAAAAGATTCTCGAACCGGTCATTTTCCACTTACTGGTGGCAGTGGGGGGTAATTTACCCTAACTCCCACCTGAAACCATTGGATTTGGTGGAGCACCCCGGTACTTCACAAAAAAAGAACCATTTTCCACTGGATTTGGGGGTAATTTACCCTTTTTTGGTGGATTCGAGGTACGGATCCTCGGCCTCGGCGAGTTCTTTGAGCTGGAACTGTTTGGTTGAAAAAATATAGAGCGAGCTGGTTTTTTTTTGATGTGGAGCTCCGTGGAGCTCCGCCAAACACGCCCATACTACTATACACTAGCCGTAGTTAACTTCTTTGAAAAGGAAAATGATTGGTGAGGCCCCTACTCATTAATACTCCCTCCAGGTTGGTAAAGAAATATCGTTAAGTTTGTACGAAGTCAACAATTTCAAACTTTGACAATAATCAAATTTTTATGTATTGAGTTGTGAGATGTGAAAATGGTACAATAGATTTATCTCGAAACATTGTTTCATAAAAAAGTATATTTTAGCTATATTTTAAAATTATTTTATAGAAAAAGTAGTAGTCAAAGTTTTACTATTTTGAAGACCGTGTAGATGTCATGTAGGTACCAGAGTATATGACAAACAAACACAAAGAACTGGAGTATATGCCAAAACAAAAGAAGGAAAATAAATGAGACCCACATCTTGTTTAGATGGCTTAAATTTCTAACCCAGCTTCCAAGTTTTTCCACTCTCTCTCCATCAGATCACATTAAATACATTAAAAGACATATATTCGGAGTATGAAATTTAGGTAAAAAAAAACTAATTATACAGTTTAGATTTATATTACGAGACGATTTTTTTGAGCCTAGTTACCCCATAGTAGGATAATATTTATAACAAACAAACAAAACGTGTTACAATGTGCTACAGAAGTTCTAACAATGTTTTTTACAAATTTTTCTGACATCTAAACAAGGACCTACTAGTACTACTGTGTGGACTCTACCATGGTACCTTTGGACAGCAAAGAAAAAAAAGAAAAAGAAAAAGATGCCATGCTACAGACTACAGAGTACAGACGGAGCCGCGGCGTGACCTGACGACGCGCCTGAATGAAAGCGCGAAGCTGCCTAAAAGGTAAACAGAGGTCGTCGGGCGGCGACGGCGACTCCGGTCGTCGGGTCTCTTCTTCTCCGCCGCGCGCGTCCCCCAGCGCTTGTCGTACTGCTATCGCTGATTTTCTGCGTATGTGGCTCCTCGATTTAGGGATGACTTGTTGACTCCTGAAGCCCTGATGATCAATATATCATCCTAGCTGATAGCAGCAAGACAGGAATTTTTTTTAGAAAAGGAGCAGCAAGACAGGGATGAGTCCAAAAATTATAGTTCTTGTGGGTACTTGCGTATTGATCATGGGACAAGTATTGCACGTACTTGAAGATTTTAGGTATTCCAAGCCCGTGGTCTGACATAAAGTTTAAGTTATGTATATGCCGATCTCAAGAAGGAAACTAAATGAGACAAATATCAAGAGAACTACTGTGTGGGCCATTCAAAAATTAGATTAGGCATCCGCTGAATGAGAATTATGTCGTTTCTTGCTGTCTGTCCAAAGATACGAGCTCCATAAACAATGGCCTCGTTTGGTTCCTCGTGCTACACTTTAGCACGGAGGAATATTTTATGAACGAAATCTATTTGCAAAATCTTTTTACGGATGGGTGTAACTTTTCACGACGAATCTAATAAGCCTAATTAATTCGTGATTGGCTACAGTGATGCTATAGTAATCATCCTCCCATCATGCTGTCAAAGGTCTCATTAGATTCGTCTCGCGAATGAGCACAATGGTTGTGGGGTTGGTTTTATAAACCGTCTTTATTTATTGAAAACATATCTAGTGCAAACCAATCCTCTGTGGAACCATGCAAACTTCTAATCCGAGCCACAGTATAAAGGGCACGAGCTGATAACAACTGGGGAGGTAGGAGGAGAGATTTACCAAAATGTGATTAGAGTAGGGGTTAATTATAAAATTACCTAACCCTTAGGTCGTCCCCAATGGTTAACTATTTCGCTATCTAGATGTGAAGTGGCATGGAAAAAGTAGGAGAGAGAATAGTCACTGGCTACATGCAAATAGCTAGACTATTTCACGTAGCCCAAGAACATGTGAGATGAGCATATGGGTCCACCAATATAAAATAGTCTTTGTTGTTGTCTCTCACCTCCACATCAGCCGACTACGTAGCTAGTACTAGCTATTACCATTACGGACGCCCTTAGATCAGCATCCTATGACCCATATTAGAAGTTTGCATTGTTGTACAGAGGGTTGGTTTACACTTGATACGTTGATACGTTGCGTTATTTAGAGTACCTCTAATTAGTGGTCAATGTTGTGAACAGTGTCACGTACTAGGGAACCAAACGCGGAGCCGCGGCGTGACCTGACGACGCGCCTGAACGAAGGCGCGCGCGAAGCTGCCTAAAAGGTAAAGAAAGGTCATCGGGCGGCGACGGTGACTCCGGTCGTCGGGTCTCTTCTCCGCCGCGCGCGTCGCCCAGCGCTTGTCGTACTGCTAGTTTGCTACTGCTGATTTTCTGTGCATGCATGCGCCTCGTCGATCGAGGGATGACTTGTCGACTCCTCAAGTCCGCTAGCAGCGAGACAGAGAGTGCTGAGTCCAAAAATTACTAAAGTAGGCACTGGGAGGAAATTACCTTCGCATTAATAACGATTCAGCGGAGCCATTTTGGCACTCGTCGTCAGTTGCCTTTATATAGGCGGTCTGCTGTGCTAGCTTGAAGCATCTGCATCGCCACTCCCTCCCTACTCCCATCGCTATCGCAAATACTAACTCCGCAGCATTCCATTGCATATTTGCACTGCATTGGCCAGCCAGCTAGCTTGCAGCAGCAAGGCAAACCACGCACGCCGGCGCCGAGGCGACCTCTCTGCCCATCCGGATCTGGGAATCCTTGGCTGGACTAGCTGGATTGGCAAGGCGACGTGAGGAGCCACGCGCCTAGAGTGTGTGTGTGTGTGTGTGTGTGTGGAGGGGGGGGGGGGGGAGGGGGTTGAAGTATAGTAGTTGAACGCCGACGATGGACGGGGCGGCGGTGGATACGGGCGCTTCGCCTTGCTGAAATCCACGGTGGCGGGCGGGGTGGCGCTCCACCGGGCGTGAAGCGTGACTGGAGGAGGTGGGCATGGACCTGAGCTGTTAAAGGCGTACTGAGCGGCGAGGAGCGCAGCGGCCCAGACGCGGTGGGGAGGGCGTGGGCGCGGCAGGCCCGCGGCGTCGCCTACGGCGTGGAGGACTACGTCGACGGCTGCCGCATTCACGTGGCCAGATGCTCGTCGTCGTCGGTGGTGGGGCCTGTGGCGGCGGTGGTCCCCCCACAACATCCCCGAGTGGTGTCGCATCACCGCCGGGACCAAGGAGCTGCGGAGCAAGCTAGAAGGCTTGAACAAGAGGAGGAAACTGTTCGATATCCCCGTGGCTCCTCCCTGGCAACCACGTTTCAAATCTCCTGGCACGGCCTGCTCCGTCGCCACTAGTTCTATGTCGGCAGCGGGCGGGCGGGAGGCTGCTGCCCGGGCACGGCGTCGCGGAACCTCGAGGAGGCCACCCGGTGTCGACCTCGCCAGGCTGCTGCTGTCCTCCCGCAAGCAGGCAGCAGCTCGCTCATGGTCGCTCCATGTGCGGCGCGGACGGCCGGCGGCCGGCGTCGCGTCGATCGGAACGCCTACGATGCCCTCGCGGTGACGGGGCAGTTCCCGCGCCCGTGCCTGGTGACACTGCAGCAGCATCCTCCCAATCCGGCCGAGTTCGCCCGCAGCTTGCTCGGCAGTTCCAGGCGAACGGCGGCGAAGATCAAGGCGGCGAAAAACGTCGTGGAGGGAAGCAAGAGGCCCCGCCGCTGCCGACAGAGAACTAGTGGCGACGGAGCTGGCCGTGCCAGAAGATTCAGCAACGTGGTACACAGCATAGTGGATGTGGTACACAGCATGGAGGAGATGCCCGACGGACAGCTGCTCAGGTCCCTGCCCCGAGTCCTAGGAAGCAAGAGGTACCTGCTTGTCCTTGACGACGTGTCCACCAGGGAAGAATGGGATTCCATCAAGCTATTTCTCCGGACGGACGTCAACAACTCGAGCCGGATCATAGTCATCTCCCCGAATAAGGACGTGGCTAAGTATTGCGCCGGCGGGCTAAAAAGCACCTCCTTCTTCCTCTCCCATGATGCTGCAATTCTTCCTGCCTTCTGCAACCTGGTAAGTGTGTACCTACGAGACGATGCTTCGTACTATCGAATCTATCCATTTATTAGATATACTTGTCTATTTCTCATGCATGAAGTAGCCTATATGGCCGGAACAAAAATAAATTAAAAGCTTCCTCATCTAAAAATTTGATTTATTTTGCTAAGTCGTTCTCAATAGGGTTTTGGAAAATTTCGTGAATTTCGGTTCTGCCGATAACCACCGGTATATGTATATATGGTAATTTCGGTTTCCATTCGTACAAAATTGTTCGAATTTCAGTTAATTTTTATCCAAAAAATTGTAAATTCTGGCTTGTTTTTTTTCTCTGATTTTTGGCATACCGGTTCTATATTTTGTGAAAACGAAATGCTAAACACTGATTCTTGGTAGTTACTAAGTCTCCAAGTGGGGTCCATATATCTATCTTATCTATCTATTATTATTACTAGATAGGATTAGGTAAAGTCCCCCGGGCTGATCTCAAAGCCTAGGGTTTCAAACCATTCCCCTCTCTTCCTCTCTCCCACCCAGCGGTGGCGGCGGAGCCTCTCTTCCTCCAAACCCTACTCAGTCCTTCTCCACCAGATCCGGCCATATCTCACCGATCCCACAAGGCATTCACGCAGGGTTGGGTCACTTCTAGTGGGCGGCACCGATGGGAGGCGGCGACACACGATTTGAAGCTGGCTTGGGAGGCGAAAGCGGCTTGGGAGGCAGTGGAGGTGAGTAAGCGAGGGCGGAGTGAGCAGCCTGCATTGCGGCTGCGGATGTGGAGGTGGCCCGCGCAGCCAAGACAGCAAGGGCGGCAGCTGCTGTGGCGGCGGCCCTGCGTTGAGAGGCGCATCGTTTGCAGGAGCAGGCGGCGAGCGAGGACGAGGCGGAGGAGGTCGGGTCGCGAGGTCGGAGCGGAGATCAGCATACTCCTCCGACATAGCCATACCTACTCCTTCTCCGGAGATATGGCGTCGAGTCACACAGCCCTCACTGGAGCGGCGGCACCTGGTTGCTCCATCCTCGAAGAGACGGCGCCGAGGCCCGAGTTACTCCTTCACCACAGCGGCAACACTAAGTCACCCCACCCGAGCAGCTGCGCCAACTCACTCCCTCACCGGAGTGAGGGCGCCAAGTTTCTTCTTCTACGGAGCCGCGACGATGGATCTCTCCTTCACTGGAGCGGAGGCATGACCAGTGTTGATCGACGCTACTATTTCTAAGCTATAAAATTGCTCCATAAATTTACGTCATTGAAAATAAAGATTTACGTCATTGTGACCATTGATCTACTATCGTCCAAATGGTAAGTCTGATCTAAGTTATTGTAAAAATTGTATAGTAAAGATATGTTCAGTTTATCATAAATAAGTGCAATCGTGATAGTAAATTTAGATGAATATAGAATAAGTTATTCTATGATCGGCTACAAATTATACCTACCGACTATTATTTATCCTACATAACTGACTGCCCATCCTGTTTCACATAATCACATATAATGATATCTGGCTTCGATTTTTCACCAGGAGCCTGTGGCTGATGAACCAGCTGAAGCTAGCGCTAGTGCCTTCAACCCTGCAAACACTGCTTCAGCAAGCAGAGAGATTGTGGAAATCACTATCAGCACAGCTGAAACCATAGCTAGAAGGATCAGAGATCAAATTAGACGTAGAACAATTGCAGGAGATGAAGAGGTGCCCCATCTCGTGGGTCGGGACAAGGAAATGGAGTGGCTAGTCCCCAGAATGATGGACGCCAACAATGAGAACAACAATGTCCTATCGATCTGTGGTATGAGGGGCATCGGGAAGACCGCCCTTGTACAAAAACGCCTACTGCCACCACGATGTCAGTGCTCATTTCACACACAGTGCCTGGGTGGCTGTCCCATACCCACTGAACAAAGGCAACTTAGTCCGTGACATACTTCAGCAGTTCAAGTCAAATGATCCTACCTATTCGAGAAGGCAATTGCAACAAATGAGCATGGGAGGTTTTTTTGAGGCGAATATGGGCAACCGGAATTTTAGATGTCTTGTTGTTGTTGATGGTATCTTATCGGAAGAAGCATGGAATTTGGTTAGATCAACCTTGCTGCTGGATGATTACAAAGCAGCACTTAGAATAATTGTGACCACTAGGGAACTTCAAGTCGCCAGTTGTTGTTCCAACAGAGACTTTGTGTTCAACCTCAGGCAGCTTGATGAAAAAGACGCCTCCAAGTTATTCTATCTAAAGGTATTTCTTAAAAAATTCCCACAAAAATTGTTAGCCGTTTATGTTCTATACAGTTATGCAGCCATTACTTACAGCTATTTAGCTTGCTTGCCAATATAGAAAGAAGGTATACAAAACTTTACTTAAGATGAATTTAAAAGAAAGAAAATAGATGTATGATTAGTTGTGTATATCTCATTTAATTTTTTAGATAAACCGCCTCAGCTTTTATTAGTTGTGTATATCTCATTTAATTTTTTAGAAAGACCTTCTCTGTCCCAACCGCCCCAGCTTTTATTGAAAGATTAATGCATGTCTCATTTACTAATGGAAATGGGACATGAATTAAGTTTTGATTGTGACAAAAGTCTTGGTCTTTAACCTAAACCTGCAAAATGTGACGATATCTATTCTTGATTTAAGCTCTCTTTGTTTAATATATGATTCACTTTAGTTCTCTCTGTGCTAATTCTAGTTGAATAGCTTTTAATATTTTTGTAAATGTTACTGCCAGAAAGTTGTATTAATATTTTTTTTACGTAAATGGCAGGAGCTATGCCTTTCAATTAAGGTAGATAAGAATAGTTTCAACTACAAAAGACACTACAACCCGGCAAAAACTGCCAGCACCATACTTAATAGTACACTCCTGGGGTAATATTAAGGCCTGGCAAACATCCACACACAAACGAAAAGCTCGCTTGTACTCCTTGATGCTCTCTTTAACGCGCTCGGCCACCAGTTGTGTTGTAGAGTGCTGGTTCTAAAAAATACATCGGTTGCACTCTTTTCATAGGTTCCACATCATGTAGATAACCATTCTATTGAAATTGCGCCAATGCTTCTTGGGCACAAGTGTGGCTGTCTGCTTCCCACCATTCAGTGATGCTACTGAGGTTCGATGGCTGGGCGTGCTGTAGAGCAGTTCTCCCATGTTGTAACCTGGTTCCAAACTGTCGTAGCAAAAGGGCAGATCAGGCATAAATGGAGACATGTTTCCGTTGGGTCGTTGCAAAGGATGTAGGAACTTTGGTGAGGCCGACCTCTCTTGGCTAAATTGTCGGCTATGACGATTGTATTTTGTATTAGGATCCATGCAAAAACTTTGCATTTGTTTTCCACATGAGCTCTCCAAATGAGATCTGTTTTATGGAGTCTGTAGGATCCCAAAATTGTGCCCAATATACCGACCTCACGGTATATTTGCCATCACTTGTCCATTTCCATGAGATTGTATCCTCCAACTAGGACTGTAGGTGCACCGCGTGCAGTCTAATCCATAGGGGGACAAATTCTTCAATTTGAACGGGTTAAAATAAGTTTAGTAGATCTGAACAATTTTATATAGCTGAAAGAAAACATGCTCATCCAAACCTCTGAATAGGGAAAAAGTAGTTGACTTATATTGTAAGAACCCACGTGTTCTTATAATATGGAATTCAGATTTGAACCTCGGGCTTGGTGACGAGGCTAGGTCTTTGCTGTGACTCTTCCATTGCATTAAGAGGTGCTTTACCAAAAGTTCAATGAAATACTTTCAATGAGAAGTTAATTTTTAGATAAAGAAAGAATCCTCTATCTCAGTGTCCTGAAATGTGCCACATGTTATTACATTTGTTTCTGTAGCGCAAAGCTGAAAAATCGTAAACATTTAGCAAGATATGAGATGTTTAGAACACAAGATCTGAAACTCGATCTGTAACTCTGAATCTGTGATGCTGTCTCTATTACCGTGACTTCAATGGTTATAGCAAGGACTAGATGGCAGTGGCACCATATCCTCTTAGGATGACATGCAAAAGAGTAGAATATTTGTACTTCTGGAAAACAATGTCATTTTTTCTTACCTAAAGCTGCAAACGGACAACCTCCTTTTTTTAGCTTTATTCCCAGTCCTGAATTATAATCCTCAAGCATGCATACGAGCCATGTCCTTAGGATTTAAACAGATGTTCATTTGCCCCACAAAGACCTAGCAAGCAAGGTGACATAAATTAGAAAAAAAAAGAAGACGCCAAACATTTTCATTTCTTCATACAAAACAAACTATATCTGCCTAAATTTTTTAGCTATGTTTATCTTTTGTCAAGATTACACCTTTATGAAAAATCTGCTAACATAAACCATGAACCCATTGGCACAGGTATTTGGGAGAGCCGCCATGGAAGTTCCATTAAGTGAAGACATGGATAAGCTAAAAAATCAGATGCTCGATATATGTGGGGGCATTCCTTTTGCCATTGTCAACGTTGGGCTTGCGGCTTCTAAAAGCCGTACAGCAAGAGAATGGGAAAGTATAATCAATAATATGCACAAGTTGAATCATCGGTCACCAAATAATCCAGAACTTGTATCAATGAGGGCAACCCTGGAGTCATGTTACACTAGTTTGCCCTACCACTGGAAGTATTGCTTTATGTACCTCAGCGTTTTTCAAGAAGATCTGAACATAGGGCGTAGGCGGTTGTTGAAGAGATGGATTGCTGAAGGATACATGAAGGGAAAGCAAGGACCTGAAGCTGAGGAACTCGGGGAGATGGTGTTCAGTGACTTTCTCCACAAGGGAATCATCCAGCCAACCAAGTATGCAGCAATCACAAGTGGAGAAGTAACAAGTTGCAGTGTCCAGCCTCTAATGCTAGAGCTCAGCACGTCCAAAGCCAAGGAGGAAAAGCTGGTGTGCATGGTTGACAATGATAGCAACAATATGACCTGGATGGACACAATAAGGCATGTGGTTGTCAGAAGGAGCTGGAGCAGGGATCAGGAGAGGTACAGGAGCTTGGATCTATCCCGTGTTCGCTCACTCACTGTGTTCGGTGAGTGGCGGCCATTTTTCTTGTCACGGAACATGAGGGTGCTGAGGGTGCTTGATTTGGAAGGTGTGGAAGGTCTAACATGGTCTGAACTGGAGAATATTGGGGAGTTCCAATGCCTTAGGTACTTGGGCCTCAGGAGCACAGATATTGAACACCTACCTGAATCAGTGGGCAAGCTCCAATGGCTTGAGACTCTGGATATCAGACATACTAAAATCAGGGCACTGCCATCCACTATAGTTGACCTTAAGAGCCTACTCACTCTGCGTGGTGGCTGGTTGAGTCTACAGACTATAGCAGAAACGGATGAGCATATGGCTGGTGATCCATGGGGCATGGAAGTTCCTAAGGACATATGGAAGCTCCAAGAAGTGAAAACACTGGGTGCCATCAGCATCAGAAGGCAGAGCCAGCAAATTCTTCAAGAGCTGATTAAGTTGACACAATTACAACGGTTAAGTGTTACCGGCATTACTGATCAAAATGGCTCAGACCTGAGCTCCACCCTGCAGCATCTCAGCTGTCTGCAGTCTTTGACACTGCAGTATCCAGTGTCCTACAATGCTTTGCCTCTAAGCTTGCACGCAGATTCCTTACGATCTTCTCTGGAACGCCTGCAAGTTCTCAAGCTGTACGGCCACCTCCTTGCCCTTCCAGGATGGGTGTCGGGTCTAAGGAACCTGTTCAAATTATACCTGCAATATACAAGACTTAAAGGGCTATCTTACAGCATCAATGTCGTTGCACATCTGCCTAACTTGACCACCCTACTTCTGTTACAAGATTCCATTATGGAACCAGAGCTGACATTCAAACGTGGCACATTTAAACAGCTTAAGCTACTGGAGTTCTCATGTTTGGTGGATCTAAAGTCTTTGGTTTTCCGAGCAGGGGCAATGCCTATGCTCAAAATACCCCATGTCAGTGACTGCAGCAATCTTGAAAACCTGTTGATTGAAACAGGGGCAATGCCTATGCTCAAAACACTCCTAGTCAATAACTGCAGCAATCTAAAAGACCTGTTGATTGAAACAGGGGCAATACTTGAGCTCGAGGTCTTCAAATTGAATGAAGTTTGCTGACATCTCAAAGTGCAGGGTTAGGGATGCCTAAGCTCAAGAAGTTACGAGTTAGTAGCTGCAATAATCTGAGTTTGTTGGCATTTGGAGCGGGAGACATGCCTAACCAGGAAACCCTCCATATTCAACATTGTCATGAGCTACAAAGCCTGATATTTGGATGCAGAGCAATGCCAAAGCTTGAGTCTCTCCGATTTGAATCCTGCCATGAGCTTGAGGCCCTGTCATTTAAATTGGGAGCAACACCTAAGCTTGAGACACTCGAAATTATTGACTGTTGTATGCTGAGGCAGAGTGCAGTGTCTGGAGTGGATCAATTCACCCTAAGGCGAAATGTTTTTCGGTAACACCCCCTGAGTGCATTATTTGTTCCATTTCTTGTTTGCTCTTAGAGATGGTTTGTTTCAAACTTCCATTCAAGTGTTTCTGTGTCTGTTGTTCTGCATTATGTATGTATGGGGGCCACTGCTGTGCTGCCTCCCTCTTCTGTATCTCAGAGTAGTTGTACTGTGAATGCAGATAGCTTGTTCCAATTACTGTTACACTCACCTTGCCTCACTCATTTTTAGAATTGTTTGACAAAGTATGTATCTGTGAAGATTCGCCAGTGAACAGGAAGTTGAGCTGCCATAAAGATTACATATGGTTTTTTTTTAAACATGTACATGAATGATAAAGGATGGAAGACACTTGATCTGATCAGTCTTTGTTTGTATAAGATACTGGGGCATGTTTGGCTTTTGCCCCTAAGTTATAGTGCATGAGGAAAATGTAAGTGGTCACTGGTCGATATGATGCTTTTCTTCCTTATCAGGCATGATAAATATTGCTTTCTAAACTCTAATATTCATTGTTTAGTTCATACTATCTTCGAAAGTCTAGTCTAACATTGATTTCTAACACGTAAAATGAAAAAAAAAAGATTCACCAATATCTCAGAGTTCAAATTGCATGCCTCCTACTGAAGCGCACACACGCACCTGAGGCTTTGCAGTTCTTCTCTTCACTCGTCGAGCGGGGCGTAGGACACGTCGGAGGCGGCCTCGGAGCTGGCGCTGGAGCAGATCCCGCGGCGGCCCTTGTCGTTGGCGGAGTCCGCTGTCAGCGCCTCACTAGCCGCCCTCTCCTCCTCTTCCTCCTTGCCCGCAGCGCTAGCTCCTTGCCGGCAATGGGATGGTGTCTCGATGACAGAATCAGCTAGCCAAGCCGTTGAATCGCTGGCGGGGCGGTCCTTGCGAGCGTGGTGTCAGACCCAGTATGCCAGTAACTGTTCAAGTGCATGGTTTTTGGTACCTAATAAGTCCCATGTCTTTCCTAAATGCTACAAATTTAATACAAGATCTTATAGTCATGCCATATGCTCTGGATTATAATTTTTTCTGACACCTTGTCAGACCCAGTATGCCAGTAGTTGATGGAAATCAAGCATATATATCTTCCAAATTGCAATGATTCTAGGATTAGTAAGAGTGAGTTGCTTCAAACTGAAGGTTACAGTTAGCCTGTTAGGTATGATCAAATAAGAAACTTCGTTGTTTCAAAAGAAAGAACAAGGTCACGGTTAATGCCAGGTTTTCCGTGGCGGGCCCTTTATGCCCGCCACGGAAAATAAATTAAAAACAAAAAAAAGCCCGGTAGGCCACCGAGCCCGCCGGCCCGATAGCCCACCGAACCCGTCGATGTCGCCGCCGAGTGGCGGACCTGCCGCCGCCTGGCCGGAATCGCCGCCGGGTGGCGGGATTCGACGCCATCGCCGCATCCTCGAAGCCCACCGCCCTAGCTCGAACCCGCCGCCGCCGAATCCGCCATGGATGCGCGAGCTCCACCTGAATCCGCCATGGATCTGCAAAAGGAGAAGGTGAGGGATGGATCCGCCATGGATCTGCAAGAGGAGAGAGAGAGAGAGAGAGAGAGAGAGAGAGAGGATGAGGATCACCGTGCGGATCGAATCCGCCATGGATCCGCCTGCCTCGCACGGTCACGCCCGAGCACCTACTCGTGGCTCTGCTCGCGCGCCGGTGCGGCCTGGCGCCGTCGCTGCCCTCGCCCTGAAATTGTCAAAGTCTGGGGCGAAAGTTTTTAAGGCAGAAATCAAAGTTAGATCCCAACAAAGCAGCCCCTCGTGGGCGAAGGCCGACTTCAAAGGCATGATACCCACGAACCAAAAGTTCTCTTTTAAAACTTTGTTTCGAACCGAAAAACGCCGTCCCGCACTTTGAAGTTGGACTTTCTGATTTTGTGTTGTTTTTTTGTGTTTTTTTTTTTTTTTTTTAACGGCTAGTTTGACTGCTTGACCGAAGGGGTCTATAAATAGCGAAGCACCCCCTTTTTTTCTTCATCTTTTCGAAGAGGGGCCACCTTTTTGAAATCTTTCCTGGTGACGCGAAGCTAATCCTGCGAAGACGAATTTTGCGAAGACTGATTTTCTGCGGAGTTCCAGGTTGGTTGGATTTTTTCTATTGAAGTTTGATTTTTCTCGCGAAGTTTGTTTTTGATTTTGAATGTTGTTTTCTCCCTTTAGGATGGCGCTAGTCGAAGATGTTCCGTCTGATTCACGCGAGCAGGAGATAGATGAGGAAACAAATTCTCAGCAAGATAATTCCGATGCAGGACTCTCGGATGTCTCTGCTTCAGAATCTGAGTTGTTGCCGGATGACAGGATATCGCTTACTTTTGGATTGAGCAAGATGTCTGATGAAGATTTGAAACAAATGGTCAGGGATGGAATCCTTAGGGAGGGGGACAAGATAGGCCGGCGGAGCCGGATGAGAAAGTTCCTAAACCCAAACCTGATGAGTGCATAGTTTTTAAGGACCTTTTCACGGCGGGACTTCGCATGCCTCCTTCTAATTTTCTTGAAGAGATTTTCAAGAAATTCAACATTGAGATGCATCACTTGACTCCCAATGCGATAGTCAAGTTGTCTGTTTTCTTGTGGGCTGTGCGAAGCCAGAATGTGAAGCCGGATATTGACGCTTTTTGTTCTTTGTACGAGCTTCATACTCAGTTTAAATCAAAGAAGATTGATCAGCGCACAGTGAAGTTATACTTTGGATGTTGCAGTTTCAAAACTGCCAGAGGTCAGAAGCAAATTTCGCCTGCTGCGAAGAATAAGTGGGCCGATGGGTGGACCAACTATTGGTTCTATCACAAGGTTCCGCTGGTTGAAGAAAACAAGGGAAAGAAGGGTGTTGTAAAGACTTATCCCTTGGCTTCGCGCATGCATCGGGAACGTTTCGAGTGCAAGCCTGAACCAACGAAGTCGAAATCTTGTTCTGAATGTTTAAAGGCTTTCAAGAGAGTTATTTCCCAGCAATCAACTCGTGATCTTGTTGAAGAGTATTTGGCAGCTGGAATCTGGCCATTGAGGCTTGGTTGGGATTTCCTTCGTTATCATACGAAGAAGATTAGGGGGAAGGATTATATTTATCCTGACAGGGATACTGTGATGCCTTCGCGGTTTAAGAATGAAGGAGAATTTGTTGCTGATGTTGAAAATAGAGCTGTGGAGTTGCTTGGAAAATATCTTCACACTGAAAGGAAGCATATGGATGAAATTATTGGTACGGACTATGTTAGGCTAAATCGTATCTTTGATTTAGCTAACATAACTTATAAGGTTCGACCCCCTCCTGCTTATGCTCGCAAGAAGGACAAGAAGGACAAAGTTGATAAAGATTTGAAGAGGAAAAGGGACAATGTTGCGAAGCCGTCTTCCTCAGCAAAGACTTCTTCTAAGGCTATCACACCGAAGCCTCAAAAGAAGAAGGCTAAAAAAGTGGTCGCAGACTTGTTGGATACTGTTGACCTTTCTGACAGTGATGCTGATGTTCCGATCCTTGAGGGATCAAAATTTGGTACTTCTCTTCGAGGTTTGGAGGTGAGGGAAATGTGCAAAGCTTTCTCTTCTACCGGTTTGACTCCGGACCTGTTAACTCCGCTAGCGAGCTACTTACAAGATTTTGGGTCTTCGCAGAAACCGGGTGCCTCGATGTTCTTTGGCGAAGGTGAAGCCGCCGGTGTTTACGCTATGGAAGCTTAAGCCTCTCGGGTGCTTTGCATCTCCCTTCTCCCCTAGACTTAGGGATCCAACTCCAGAATTTCCAATGAATTTAGTTTGTAGTACTTCCTCTTTGGGTGATGAGTGCAATAGTCTTAAATTAGCTAAGTTAGCCAAAGATATTTATAAGAGTCACTCATTAGTGAATCCAGAAAAGCCTTCCGCGGAGCCGGAAAATGTTGATGAAAATGAAGATGCTGTTTTGTCGTGCCGGTTGCTGCTGCGAAGCCCGCTTCGAACCTTCTAAGGTTTCTGAGGTGGTTGAGAAGATGAGTGAAGCTTGTGGCGAAGCTGTTTTGGGTACGTGTCTTCTCTCTTTTCTTTCTTTTTTTTTTTTTTACTGTTTTCTGGTTGCCTTGTCTTATTTCCCTTGCCCCTTTTTGTAGCAAAATCTTCGAAGGAGAGGGCAAAAGAGGCCGTTGAAATTGTGAAAGAAAAATTGAAGAGAAAAGGGACCCTGACTATTGGTGTCTCTTTTGATGATTTATCCGATATTGAGGATGAAGATGCCGAGCTCGATCAGCGAAGTCGGTTGTCTGAGTCCATGGTGAACGTTGAGGCGCAAGAGAAAATTCCTTGCCCTTTGAAGGGTGGTGAGAAAGTTTGTGAGTGATTTTTACTACTGATATGTTTTTGTAATTTTATTAGAAAATTTCTCTTTCCCGATATATATATATATATCTTCTTTTTTTTACTTTCAGCTCAATTTTTCCCCGATGTCGCCACTTCTTCCAAAGAGAAGACTATTGATATTGGAGCGATGAAGGAAGTGATCGGAGACCATCCGACTCCGCAAGTGGCTAGTGATGCTGCGGAGCTTACTTCGGAAGCTATATCGAAATCTATTGACAACACTCTTAAGTTTTGCTTTGAGAGTGGTGTCAATTTAGATGCCTACAAGTTTGTTGGAGTTGGAGTGGACAAGCTTCGTGTGCTTCCAAAGAGGACCGAGAAGCAATTGGCGAAGTGTATTGATGATGCTTTCTCGGTCCCGGATGCTGAGGCCGAACTAGCGAAGATGAACCCTCTGGAGTTAGCAGATGCTGGCATCAATTTGATGTATAAGGTAAAAGCTTTTTATTTTGTGAGTGTATTGTAAGGTTTGATCATTTATAGAATATTTTTAACTGGTTTTGTTTTGTTTGTGCAGGGTGCACTTGTGAATCGCGGTCTCAGAAAATCCCTTGAGGATAGTGCCGCGGCCTTTGCTGTTCGTGAGAAATCTTTGCTAAATGAGATTGAATCTCTAAAATCTCAATTAGCGACTAAGGAGAAAGAAAGAGGTGATGCTGTTGATGAATGGCATAAATTGGACAGGCTATATCATGGTGCCTCTGATGTTATCAACGAGAAGGATCAAGAGCTCAAGGCGGCGAAGGCCACTATTGAAAACCTTAAGAGAGAGAAGGCTTCTTTGGAAAAGAAGAAAGCTGAAACCGACGAACTTATGCTGCGAAGGTTCAACAGGACTTGGGAACTTTGCAAACAGTCTTATGAGAAGTGGGGGGCTATGCCTGAAGATGCTTGTTGGGACCTTGGAGAGTATGACCCATTTTTCAGCTGGCTGTGTAGGCAGTATGAAGATCTTGGTGTTATGATTCAAGCTGCCGCTGATACAAGTGTCATGTACTCTACTCGGGCACTTCTTCATCTTATGAAAGAAGCCAAGGATCCCCTGTATGATACCTTCGCGCATGAGAATTTCAAATTTCCAGGAGATGCTGTTAGCAAGATCTCTCCCCGCACGCAGTTGCTTTGTCAAAAATTCTTTGAGCAGTATTGGTGCAACTGCGGGCGGGAACATTGCCTTGAGAAGGTGAAGGAGAAACTGAGAAGGGTAAAACATTTCTTTTCCTTTTCTGTTTTCTTTGCTCTCTTTTTCTTGTTATTTACATGTTTTCTAACTTTGCCTTTTAACAGCTTGAACTTGACATATTACAGGAGGAGGAGAAGTTTAGAAAGTTTAAGGAAGAGGAAGAAAGGATTGCCCGCGAAGCCGAGGAGAAAGAAAAGAACGATGTTAGTGAGCAGAGAGGCTAGAGAAGTAGTTTTATGACTTTGAGCTTGGGAGTTTTTGAGAGGAGAGATACTTTTGTTCGCCTTACTTGTTGTAAATGTTGTTAAGTTAAATGTTTGTGTGTGATTTTATGACTTGCGAAGTTGCTTATTATTGCGGTTAATGTTTGTTATTGATTTTTATGGTGAATTTTGATTTTGGAAAATCTTTCGCGGGTTTTCCTCCGCGAAGCCTGCGCAAGATATTGTTGTCATGATGCCTCTTATGATTGAGAAAGGTGATTTTGTTTTTGAGGCTTCGGAGTTTTTCGAGGCTTCTGGTAGTGCGGATATCGATGGGTTTGTGGACAAATGCCTTGGGGAGTCTAGGACAAAAGATTCCTATAGGATGCCCGGGGTTGTTGACTTTAGTAATGCCGGGCGTGTAAGTTTCAATTTATCCTTGTGTTTTTTTTTTTTCCTCATTTTTGTTTTTCGCCTGATTTTTGTTGATGTGTTTTGGGTTGTTTTTTTTTTTTTGCAGTCTTCTTGTTCAAGCATATCCCCGTGTTTTATTTTTGGGGATAACTTGCGTGACGCTTGCCGATCGATAATAAACGAGGTTGTCGAAGAGATCTTGAGCGAGGCAAAGAACTAGTGTTGCTTCTACGAAGATTCTTGAATGTCTCGTCTTTTTGTACCTGTTGTATGTAAATTTGTGCATTTGTATGGCGTGATGTTATGTCTTTGTGTATTTTGTGTAATAAACTATCATCCCTTACTTTATTGTTCTTGAGTCAAAGCTGTGTTTTGAGTTTGTATCTCCTTTCTTTTTTTTTTAAAAGATTTAGCTCTTTTTATTTCAAATTTGTAGAGACGGCGTCCCCTTCTTTTTTATGGCGAGTAGTAGCGAAGACTTCGACTTGAAGTCAAAAATCTCTCTTTAGAGATTTTGAAAACGTCGTCCCCCCTTCTTTTTTTTAAGTAGGAGCGAAGACTTCGATTTGAAGTCAAAGAATTTCTCCTTAGAGAATTTGAAAACGTCGTCCCCTTCTTTTTGCGAAGTAGGAGCGAAGACTTCGATTTGAAGTCAAAGAATTTCTCCTTAGAGAATTTGAAAACGTCGTCCCCTTCTTTTTTTTTGGAAGTAGGAGCGAAGACTTCGACTTGAAGTCAAAAATCTCTCTTTTAGAGATTTTGAAAACGTCGTCCCCTTTTTTTTTTTTTTTTGAAGTAGGGCGAAGACTTCGATTTGAAGTCAAAGAATTTCTCCTTAGAGAATTTGAAAACGTCGTCCCCTTCTTTTTTGCGAGTAGGAGCGAAGACTTCGATTTGAAGTCAAAGAATTTCTCCTTAGAGAATTTGAAAACGTCGTCCCCTTCTTTTTTTTTGCGTAAGTAGGAGCGAAGACTTCGATTTGAAGTCAAAGAATTTCTCCTTAGAGAATTTACTGTAGGTAATAATTTTAGTTTCGTACTTAAATTATACCTACTTGTTGATTTTTATTTGAAACTTCCTAGCCGATGTTGAAGCGTTTTTTGCTTTTTTTTTTTTTTTTTTTTTTTTTTTAGCAAACGAGAAGAAAGTAAACAATGCACAAACTTGGGGAAACTACTTTCTCATTTATATTTGGTATGAGAATTTACAATGGAGTTCGCCTCGTTAAAAAACCACTCACCCTGCGAAGGGCTTCCCCTGAGTGGAAAAAAGAGTGCAGCTCTTGGTTGAAATGATAAAATGCTTCTAAGAAGTTGAATCTAATTTGCCTATTTACAAAATTTGAAAAGGAAAAAAGCTCTTAAGGGTAATACTTGCGGAGGTCCTTGATGTTCCATGAATGGCTCAATTCTTCTCCTTTCGTGATTCTCCAAGTGATAAGAACCTTGCCTGTTTGACCTTGTTATGATGAAAGGTCCTTCCCATTTTTGCTGGAATTTTCCCACAGTATCTTCGTTTCTTTTCCTTTTGAGCACCAAGTCTCCTGGCTGTAAATCTCTTTTAACTACTTTCTTGTTGTACCACTTGCTTGTTTCTTCTTGGTATTTTCTGAGATTCATCACAGCCTGGTTTCTTTCTTCTTCGAGCAAGTCCTTGCTTGTCTTTTGGTCATCTTCGCTTGTGATTTGGACACCTGTTCTTGGACCTTCGAATTGTATTTCTTCTGGAGTCATTGCTTCATCACCGTATAGTAACTTGAATGGTGTAAACTTTGTTGATCTTGTTGTAGTTGTGTTGTGACTCCAAATAATTCTTGGCAATTCCTCAACCCATTTTCCTTTTGGGAGTCCTACTAGATTCCTTGAGATTCCGGCACATATGATGCCATTTGCTCTTTCGACTGCTCCATTAGACTGAGGATATTTGACGGACGCGAAGCAAAGTTGGATTCTCATACTTTCACAATAGCTTCTAAAATCTTCGCTATCAAATTGAGTACCATTGTCCAGAGTTATGTGTCTTGGAACTCCGAATCTACAGATTATATTCTGCCAAAGAAACTTCTTCATTGTTGTGGATGACATGTTTGTGATTGGCTTCGCTTCTATCCACTTTGTGAAATATTCGACCGCGACAAGCTGCGCATTGGTAATTGCCTTGAGCTGGTGGAAGTTTGCCGATTATGTCTATTCCCCATCTTGCTAGCGGCCAAGTAGGTTCAATATGCTGAATTGGATTGGTCGGGGCATTCGACTTGTTTGCGAGATTTGGCGGTTGTGACAGGTTTTTGACTATTTCCTTGCTATCTTTTTGAGCAGTTGGCCAATAGAATCCTTGTCTAAATGCTTTTCCTGCTATGGCTCTTGGGCCAGCATGATTTCCACATATTCCGTTGTGTATTTCTTGTAGCAAGTTTTTGCCTTCTTCGCTTGAGATGCATTTGAGTAGTGGTTCGCAAATGCCGTGCTTGAACAGTTGATTGTCAATGAGCTTGTAATTTCTTGTTTTGTGTTTCATTCTCACTTCTTCGGCTTCGCTTTACGGTTCATAAAATCCTCTCAAGAATGCTATTATTTCGATCTCCGTCTTTGCTCTCAATGATGTGGATGTATTTTGGCTCTTCAAGTTTTGCTTTTATTGAAGATTCTCGCTAATACTTGGTAAAACACATCTGGAGGCAATTTCACTTTTTGGGCTGCCGCCTTTGCAATTTCGTCTGCCTCTTCGTTGTTTGTTCTTGAAATGCTTCGCATCGTGAATCCTTCGAAGTGTTTTTCTTGATCCCTTACACTTTGCAGGTATTTTGCCAGCTCTGGATCTTTTGCTTTGTAATTTTTCTCGACATGTCCCGCCACGACTTGAGAATCTATTTTTATCAGGATTTTCTGTATGCCCATTGCCCTGGCCTTGCGGAGCCCCAGCAATACTGCTTCATATTCTGCGATGTTGTTTGTGCATCGAAATTCAAGTCTTGCTGCATATTTCATTTTGACACCAGTTGGCGAAGTGATTATTGCTGCTACACCAGCCCCTGCGGAGCCCCATGCTCCATCACAATTCATTGTCCATTCTTGGCAAGACAAGGTCCATTCTTGATGATTCTTTTGATCTTCGCCACATGTTGCTGGTGTCCAGTCTGAGATGAAATCTGCGAGTACTTGTGACTTTATTGCTGTTCTTTTCTCGAATTCGATGAAATATTGTGAGATTTCGGCTGCCCATTTTCCTAGCCTTCCCGAAGATTTACAACTTTGTAGTACATCTTTGAGTGGTTGATTTGTTGGAATTCTAACTTTGTGAGCCAAGAAGTAGTGCTTCAACTTTCTTGTTGCCATGAGTACTGCATATGCTATCTTCTCTATCTCCGAGTAAAACATTTTTGATCCGGAGAGGGCTTCGGAGACGAAGTAAACTGGTTCTTGTCTCTTCGCATGGTCTTTTTCTCTTTTTTTGCACCGGGATTTGCGCTTACTTGCTTTTCGGATCTTTGAGATGTATAAGAGTAGTTCTTGATCAACATTTGGTGTTGTTAATGTTGAGGGACTTGAGAGATATTTCTTTATTTCCTCAAAAGCTTTTTGTTGTTCTTCTCCCCAAGTGAAATTCGTCTTCGCCCCTTTGAGTGCTTGAAAAATTGGGAAACTTTTTTCTGCTGATTTTGATATGAATCTATTCAGCGAAGCTAGCCTGCCTGTCAATTTTTGTATGTCTTTGATGTTCTTCGGGACCCGAGTTTGCATGATTGCTTTTATCTTTTCTGGATTTGGGTCAATGCCTTTTGTTGAGACTATGCATCCGAGAATTTTGCCTTTTGTACTCCGAAGGTACATTTTACGGGGATTGAGCTTGAGATTTGCTTTCCTCAAATTTTCAAATGTCTCGCTTCAAGTCTTTCGTGTGGTCTTCGCGTTTTTTGCTTTTTACAATTATGTCGCCGACATATGCTAGCGATTGTCTCCGATTTGATCTTTTAGTACTTCAAGTCATTCTTATGAAGCTTGATCCGGCGTTGCGAAGCCCTTCGCCATTCTTTGGAAACAAGAAGTCCCAAATGGCGTTATGAAACTTGTATTTTCTTCGTCTTCTTTTTTCATATAGATTTGGTGATATCCCGAGAAGCAATCGAGGAAACTTAGCATTTAAACTTCTGCCGCTTGATCGACCAATGTGTCGATTCTTGGTAGAGGGAAATTATCTTTTGGGCAAGCTTTGTTGAGGTCTTTAAAATCTATGCACATTCTCCATTTTCCATTGCTTTTCTTTACCATTACGATGTTTGCCAGCCATGTTGTAAATTGAACTTCTCTTATAACTTTTGCATCAAGCAACCTTTGTACTTCAGCCTTCGCGACCCTTTTGTTACGTCTTCGGAAATTTTTCATAACTTTTATTTCTTTGGCTTGACATTGGGGTTGATATTCAGTTGATGTTCGATGATATCTCTGCTGACTCCCTCTAGGTCTTTTGCTGACCAAGCAAAGACGTCTTGGTTACTTCTTAAGAAACTTGTGAGTTGTTCTTCTTCTTCTTTTGTTAGATTGGTGCTAATGATGACTTTTTTGTCTGTCGCCATTGGATCTAACAAGACTTCCTTGGTTTCTTCCTTGGAACATGTCTTCGCTTTCTTTTTTAGACTTCGCGTTTTCTGTTTCATTTTCGCCTCTTCGATTTCTTCTATGGTCGAAACATTTCTTTGAGCCGGAGTTGAATCTTTTTCTATGTTTCTTTCTTCGTTTGATTTCCATGAATCGATATTGGCCCATTGATTCTTTGGGACTTTCATGCACAGGTAAGAGTAATTAATCACAGCTTCAAAAATGTTTAGACTTCCTCTTCCGAAGATTGCGTTGTACTGGCTATGCATTTCGACAACGTCGAATGCCACTTGTTCTGTTCTTGCATTGTTTTGTGTTTTGAATGATACTTTGGTAGTACAATTCTTCCAATTGAGTTGATCCTTTTGCCTCCGCCGATTAGTGGGTATTCGCTCTTCCCAAATTTTGTCTTTTGATTCCCATGGCATCAAGTGTTGATCGCGAAGAGTATATCGTGAGCTTCCCCATCTACTAAGATTTTGGTGACATCCCATCCATCGATGTTTGCTTCTATGACCATGGCGTCCATGTGTGGGTAGTCTTTGAGTTTCATGTCTTGCTCTGTAAATATGATTGGTTGATGTGACCATCTTGTCTTCTTATATGGACCCTCCATTGTTATTGCATTAACTCTTCGGAAGTAATTTCTTCTTTCGTTGTTTGTTGCGTGCTCTATGCTGTTGCCTCCGCAAATGGTCATTATTCTGCCCCTGCTTGCTGTCGAAATAGCTGGAGAACCATTGTTTTGCATACTTGAGTTGTTGTTTGCCACCGAAGCTTCGGGTTGCAGGGTTTGTGCTTGTCCCCATTGTGGAGGTGCCATTGCCAATGGTTGACAATTGTATATCGGAGGTGGCCCCGTAGTGCTTTGGCGATGGTAGTTTGGATCGAAGTATGCTTGATTATGCGAAGTGCTTGCTTGTGACAAAAAGTTTATTGATCGTTGATTCTCTGTGACTTGCTCTCTTGTTGCAATTGCTCTATGCTTTTCTTCACCATTGGGCACATTTTTGATGTATGACCAGCCCCTTTGCCATGAATGATGCAATACATTTCTTCTGGTTTTAAAATTCTTCTTTCCCCAAATCTCTGGTTGAAACCTCCTCTTTGGTTGTTGCTGAAGTTTTTGTTGTTGTATTGGCTTCGCTGATTGTTTTGCCCTTGTATGTTGTCTTCGCTGTGTTCATTGTTGATTTGGTTTACGCGAAGCGGTGGTTGATACTGATGGTAGTATGGTCTTCGTTCAAAATTCTGTTGCTTGAATTGATTGTTTGTCTTTGCTTGATTTCTCTGTGTATTCTCTTCTTCGGTCTTTTTCCTGAAATCATCGTCTGATCTTGCATACTTTTGGAATTCTTCATACAATTGAGCGACGGTTGTTGGTCTTTCTCTCTTTAGGTGCGAAGACAACTGCCCAGCTCGAAGGCCCCTGATCGCAGCAATGATAACGACTTCGTCTGAAACTTCTGGGATTTGGGTCTTCATTTGGATGAATCTTTTGTAATATTGGATTATTGGCTCTTTTGGATATTGCTTGATGTCGAATAGGTCATCACTTGTTAATCCCGTATGTTGAAACCCTTGGAAATCAACTAACAGAGTTGTTCTGAGTTGCTCCCAGCTTTTTAGGGATCTTGGTTTGAGTGAACCATACCACTTTTGGGCTGGTCCTTTCATTGCCATGATGAGTGCCTTTGCTAGTGTTTTGTCATCTCCCCCACCTGATTCAACAGCTGCTTCGAAGCTCATTAGAAATTGCCTTGGATCTGTCAAACCTTCGTATGTCGGTATGACGTTGAATTTGAACCCTTTTGGCCATTTTGCTGTTTGCAGGTCTATTGACAACGGAGATTCTGGATCAATTGTGGCTATTGCTTTTTCATTGCTTTGATTTGCTTTGGCTTCGCCTGTTATCATGACTTCGCGGTCTTGACTGTTAAGTTCTTCATTCAATCTTTGTAGCTCCGCTTCGGTTTCCTTGATTCTCTGCTGCAAAGTCTTTTCTCTTGTTCTGGCTTTGCATGCCTCAAGTTCTTTCTGTCTTTTGATTAGTTCTCCTTCTAATTCTTGTAACTTTCTTGCTTCTTCGCTCTGATCTTCGTTTGGAATGACTTCTTTTGAGACGGTGTCTCCGTTTGCTCTTGGTGCTTCATTTTCTGTTGTTGTTGCCTCTTCGGTGATAGTTGTTGTCTTGTTCTTGGGGGGTCTTCCCATGATTTCTTGATGGCCGTGGGATAGATCGTTGCTCACACAAACGGTGGGCGCCAAGATGTTGGTTGATTGCTCAGCACAACACTTTAGCGATGATGAAATGGTTTACAAAGCGGCCATTCAACATGGCTATTACAGATGGGGTCAGGGGGTATTTATAGGCCCCCCCTGACTTCGTAATGGTACAAAAACACTTCAGAATCTAATGTAAGTTTCTACAAGGCAAACATCCCAGCGAAGGTGTTCTCCTTGTCTTCGCGACGTCTTCTTTCCCGCCTGCTTCCTCAGCGACATTTCCTATTCTTCCGGAGATGAGGTGTGACTTCGCAGCGGAGTCGATGCGACCGTCTTCGCTTGGTTCTCTTGGTCTTGATCTTCTTGTTCTTATCTTTCTTTCTGATTGATCGCGAAGCCACATCTTTCGCGAAGTCACCTTCGGTTCTTACTTTACGTTGCCTTCTTTCTTTCGATCATCCTGAAATTGTCAAAGTCTGGGGCGAAAGTTTTTAAGGCAGAAATCAAAGTTAGATCCCAACACATTTG
>JADLZK010007097.1:0-15743 GCA_015847255.1 Hyparrhenia diplandra | reverse complement strand
AGTTTCACAGCGTTGCGGCGAAGGCTCATAGGGGCTTCCCCATGCATGCTTTTTGCTTGTATAGCCTCAACCTCAAGTGCCATATAGGATCGGATAGTAGGTGCTCTATTCTTGTCATAGTGGCTTGCGAAGCTACTGCGGCTCGTAATCATCACGGCCAGGCGAGCCAGAAATCAACGCACAGAGGGCCGCTCAGCGATGGAGGCTGCACGCGGCGGCAACCAAACGAGCCCCTATGTGCTTAAGGAGAGAGAATATGGTCCATCTCTTGAAAAAAGGTAGAGGGAGAGGAAAATGAAAAGGTGTGACATGATGAAAGCAAAAGGTTACTATGTGCAAGCCACAAGCAATAATTTTGCATTGTGTAATCACGTACTAGTAAATAGTAGTCTCAATATTTCCTCATCTACTATGTGGGATCACTTGTAGCCCCCGTTGGTCTTGCCCAGCTTTATACAAGAGGCGTCTATAACATGTGCTCTGGATTCTTGAAATCTAATCTCCAAAATTCTAGAATCATTTCGCCTGTTTGGAAAGCTCACGTTGTATCTGATACTTGGATTTTTCTACAAGATTCTACAATCCATGTACACGTCTTTCGACCATATGCACACCCTTGCACTGCGAATCCCTGCGTATCCTACACACCTCGTTGTAGAGATAGGGCACACGTCGCACCGGTCGCTGTGCGGGCCGTCTAATTGCCGCACTCCTCCACCTCTCGCCGAAGATAGGGCACACCTGCTCGCGTCGCATGCGTGTGCGGGCAGCGGCTGTATGCTTTCGTCAAATTGACAAGTACTACTACTCCCTCCATCCGTCCCACAAATTCCAACAGAGTGAAAAAGTTCGGCGTGCTTGGGACCCAAAGCAAATAAAAATGATTTTTCATCAAGAGATAATGAAGTCTCCAGAACCTCACGTGTTACGGTGGCGGCGGGTAGGGGCAATTTAGGGTCAATTTCCATTTCACACCGGGTTTAGCGTGCACAAGTTGGGACAGATTTCAATTGCATGCCACTTTTGGTCAAATTTCAGCAAAGAATCAAACACATGCCCACAACTTGCCTACAAATAATCAACCAAGTTAACTCTAGAGATTAAATAAGGTCTAAAAGATTTCCTACAATCATCCATCATACAAATGCGCACATGGCCACCCATTGTACACTCAACCAGAGACGATGCTAAGATTATTAAAGATTACATATGACCACTAATTAAGATAGATAAAGAGAACCAAAAATATCACCAACTCTTTGGCACCAAGCATCAAAAACGAGAGCCTACGAAGAAGAGCATCATCTTCAAAGATCGCCACCATCATCATTATCCACCGTCATCGTCACCATCATCCTTATAAGGACCCCCAACGACTTCCTACACTTGAAGTATAAAAATGATATTCAATCACCGTATACAAGGTTAATGACACCAGTAGAAAAAATATGCGTTTGCTCGACACCGACGGATCATATGTCGAGACCCCCATGCCCGAAGACACGATCGAAAAACGACGAGCTTGCTTCCTTCTCCTTCGGCCTCGCTTCAGCGATCTTCCTCGGACGCCGGCCATGGCCACGGATTCCAGATGAGCATCGTGCTCGCCGACAACGACGCCGTGGGGGCCCAACGCTTTTGTCCAGATCTCCTTCTGCCGCCTCCACTCCCACCGGCTTCTTCTCCTTCCTCGCCGTATTTGCTCGCCGCTTCTTCTCCGCCTCTCACCGCCGCTAGGGTTTTCCTTCCGCTAGTGTCCCTCCACAATGGGTTTGGGTCCCTCGTCTGCGTGGGCGCCGCTATCTTCAACGGCGGGGTGGGGGAGAGGGCGAGGAGTGGCGCCGGCGGTGGGCGCTGTGGGGAAAGCGAGGAGTGGAAAGCCGAGCGGAGGGAAAAGGGAGTGCGAGAGTTGCAGCGCTTAGGCATGCGGACGGGTTAGACACGACAGTAGGCCCCAGGGGGCACCAATAATACACAGTTGCCGCGCAACCTTCGTGGTGGTAGTGGGTGACACCGTGACGGGGAGGCAGGGAAGTGATGGCTCAATACAAGTTGTAGTACTAGTAGTACGTTGTACGTGACACGAAAAATCAGCATCCATGTGCCGAGAGCACATACTACTACTATCCGCACCATCCATTTTGCATTGAGATGTGTGCACCACACCGCCAGAGAGATGCCGGGCACACGAGTGAAAAAGTGAACAACACTCGTAACACGAATCTCATCAACCATGCGTATCGCATGCGCATGATCGATCTCATCAAATTAATAAGCTTGTTCGGTCGAGATCATCAACAGTCCTATACATCAAAAATCCTAAATACATCAAGCATAGCATCGTGCATATGATCCATCAAATACCGCACTTTACTAACGACGGATAAACTCTCACACCTGCTTTGGCGGATCCTACACTCCTCGCTGCAGAACATGTGCGACGGGTGGGATCCCGTCAATCTGAAAGTTTTTACCGCACCATCTTTCCCTCGCAGATGCGCTCGCCATGGCGAGGCTCCGGTGGGGCGGCATCACGGTATTGTGGATACCACACACCAAGGCTACGCAAGCAGTCCCATACATGTCGGCGAATTTCAACGTAATGGAAGTTCTGAAGGTCGCAGACGCCCCAGCTCGCCTCCGGTCCTCGCCTTCGATCTCCCGCGATCAACCGCCGGGCATAGTCGCTCGGGTGGCAGCGCCGGTGTTAGCCCTCGAGAGCAAAAAGAGCAAGGACATACTTGGCGGCTTCATGCTCGACGCGGCGGCGCGGTGCAAAGATCTCAAGCGCGGCCCGACGGTGTCATGGCCTTCCGATGAAGACGCCAAACAAGCCGCTCTCGAGCACGCTCCCGGGTTTCCGACGCGGCGAGCCAGTGATAATATTCTCGCGGTACTCGCGCCATTGCGTGTACAAAGCACCCGGGTCCGATGGGATGCTCCGTCCCCACTGTGGGGTCGCCAGACGCCGCTTTCATCTCGCGAACAGTGGCCCGCAGATTGGTGAGGTCCAACATGGGATCTTCTCGAGACCTTGGCGTACTCGAATCGCGATCTCTCGCAAGCATGTCACGCGGAAGGTTTTCCATGGCGCGAGGCGGCGGGGGCTTTTTGGTGGAAGCTCTAGGCGCTCTACTAGCCAAGTTTTGTGCGGTGAAGAGTGGTCGCTAGCACCGGGCGGCGGGAGGCGAATAGCTACCGGGCGCCGCTTGGTGTTGGTGATGAGCACCAAATGCGGGTGTCCGCAGCCCAAGTCAGTGGGCGTGGGGATTTTATGCGGCCCTCACGGCAGCCCCGGCGGAGGTGTCAGCGGCGACATGACACGCCGAACGAGCCCAAGGAAATAAGCGACACTTTTTCGCCAAAAAATCATTAGATGCTCGAAAAATGTTGTTTCGAAGCTGTATTTTTTGAAACACAAATTTCAAATGTTGTCGATGAAACATGATATATAAGAGTAATAGATGTAACAAAACAATCTCTTGATAGAGAATCCATTTTAAAAAAATACTAGAAAGAAAACCATCACATTTGAGTTACCGGGAGAAAGACTAGTCACAAGTTTTGACCACATATTAAAAAGAAAAATTAGGTTCTTGAGCCTTGAAGGTCTCCGACATGGTGGCACACCTACAAGGCGTCTTGTTATGGGATATGCGGTCTCTAGCGGCGGAAGGACAACCATCGTGATCCTAGAACCCATCGCTTCCTATCTATGCTATCGGGTTTATGCTCCGCCGCTCGATCCCGACGAGTGCAACACGGAAGAATCCCTACTACACTCGGCAGCGGATCCTCGACATCCTCGGCCGCAGAAAATGCACCACAACCTCCCCGCTCGCTGTTCCAAAGATAACGGCCGCGATCCATCCTCGGCTCTCTGCACCGGATGCCCGCTCGGGCGAGGCACGCCGGGCTGGGGCCGAGGAGGAAGATGCCGCCTCGCGCATAGTGCGCTCGCAGACAGTGGTTGTACAACACTTTCGCGACCGCTCTCGTGAAAGTGAGCTGCAGCATGTCAGCGCTCTTCTAGTGGTGTCATGCCCATCGCCGCCGGCCAGAGTCAAGGCGCTCCAGCCTCCAGAACACCGCCCGCACGTGCCGCCATCGGCGGCGGCGGCGTTCACTCAGAGAAGAATGGGCGTGCACATACCGAAGCGGTGCATGCCCCTGAAGTTGGCGGCTTGTTCCAGCCAAGTCGAGCGGCGGCAAGACGCGGTGCCACGGCCTTCCCGTGAACACGGCAAACATGCCTCGTCCTCAGCAGCACGCCTCGTGTTGCCGGCCACGCGCGAGCTTGGAAATGAGACTCGCTAGTACTCGCGCGACAGTAGTACTCTGACCCCCGCACCCATCCACCGGATCCTCTGCGCGACCATGCCGACGCCGAGCGCATCTCGTCTCAAGCAGCTCCGACCTTCCGCGCAGTAGTAGCAGTAGCAGCCCTGGGTCCAGTGGGATGCTCCGGCCCCACGTGGGGTCGCCGCCACACAGCTCTCATGCGACAGTGGCGCATGGTGGCGCAGTCAACATGGATCTACAGCTCGGAGACCTTGGCGACTTGAATCGCGATCTCTGCAAGCATGTCAGCCGAAGGTTTTCCATGCAGCGAGGCGGCGGGGGCTTTTTGTGCGGTCAAGAGTGGTCAGCCGCACCTGGCGAGGAGGCTAACATGTGTTGAGTGAGCACCGCTGGCGTCCAGCCTCGCATAGCGATGCGATGGACGGTGTCATCCGGCCAGCGCCATCCCGTGAGGTGTCAGCCCGACATGACGACACCGAACTAGTCCAGTCGAAGTGGGCGTGCCTTTTTGATCCAAGAAAAACCAACCCAATACAGGTCCTGTACTAAGATAAACATTTTTCAAACTATTACTACATGTTTTTCCATGACAAGATGATCTCAAATCAAAAAGTTGTAAACTATAAAGTTTCATGGATAGTTGAGAACTACAATGTCGGTATGTTTGGGGCTTGTCTATCCTAAAATCACTTTAAAACATTTAAATTTCAATTTTTCAATACTTTTTTTTTGAAATTGAGACGTAGTTTTCCGTTACAAGATAATGTCAAATCAAAAGTTTTTAAGCTAGAGAGCTTCATAACTTAGCAAGATCGACAATTCTTTATTTTGGTTGTTTCCCCATCCGAGCAATAGTGCTAATGACATTGTTCACAAATCTTGTGGAAAATCTCTCTCATAGATCCATAAACTTTATGAGACATGTAAATCTAGTGAATAATGTTACCGTAGCGGCGTGCCGATGAATAAATGACCAATAAAAAAAAATATGTACATCTTAAGAAGTTATACAACTTTTGTGTTCATTACTTCTTTTTCTTTGAAATCATTAGATGCCGAAAAATGTAGTTTGAAGTTGTATTTTTGAAATCCAAATTTCAAAAAAAAAATTTGAGATTACACGCGATACAACGCGACATGCTCAACAACACGCGACCAAACCCCCTACCCCTATGAGCACCTTGAAAGGATTGAAACGACAAATCTTGAAGTTCCCTAAGTCACCACGTAGCGCTACACACTACCGCATGCATAGCGCCGAAAATCGTTGAATAAATCAGGATAAAAGTGTCACACCCAGCATTTTGAACCGGGGGAACATGACAAAAGAGTAGAGGGCACTCCCAACTCGTGACTCTATGGTAGAGTCTAATAAGGTCATTTATTATCTCTAATATACGGGACTTGAGTCAAGCACACATGCCGGTCAAATTTTTCTCAACTTTGACTAGATAGGGTTTTACGGATAACATGTGCAACATTTATATCTCCAAATAAATTTATTAAAACAAATTTAAAGATCTTTTCCGGAAGTGATACTATTTACTTATTATAAATATTTATAGATTTTTAATATATAATTCTTGGCAATTTAAAAGCGTTGACTCTCGAGGGGAGGCGAGAATTGCATGTTTTATGTAGCGAAGGCGGAGGGAGTAACAAACAAATATAATATTTATAAGAGAGCGATTTTTTTTTTTAAAAAAATATAGAAAAAAAACCATCATATTTGGACTCTTACTACTCTTGTATGATGAGGAGAGAAAGACTATTCACAAGTTTTGACCCGCGGTCCTAAAGAAAAATTACTAGGGTTCTTGGTCTTTTAGATTGAAGAGAGGCCCTCCCGCAGGGGATCCTCTGCGTGCGCGGCGGAGGCGCAAATGTAGTCTCAAGAAGCAGCTCGGCGGGAAAGAGTTCTCCCATGGGGTGGCTGTGCTTGCAGTAGCGGCACGGCTTTCCTCGAGGCTCTCAGGGCCGCGTGGGTCGGGAAATAATGTGGGTGCCCATCCGGTGCAGAGTAGTTGTACTCCTACTGGTGTACGGAGTACTCCACCTTACATGTGGGGCCTGTGCTGTCGGGCGCAGAGGTCGAGTGCCGACATGACCGGCTCCAAGTAGTACTCCTACTACTACTACTGACTGAGTAGTATCCATGACACGTGCCGATCATATCCACACACCTTGCATGCGTACCCCAACCGGCGTGTCCTACACACCTCGCCGCCAAGAGGGCGCACGCTCGCCATCGCTCAGCGAGTGTCATCAAGACTCGCCGGTCTCGATCGGGCGAGGCACTCGATTGACGGGCCAGCCGAGGACGAAGGACGGATAGAGCAATAATTAAAAAAATCAATTTTATAAAAATATATGGAATTTGACCTTGGACCAATAATAAAAAATTTATAGAGATTCAATTTTTTTGAGCGACTTTCATGTCCCATTAAGATTCACTTTTTAAAAAAATCTAACTCTTACAAAGTGTATACATGCCGCACACAAGCTTACTAAAAAAACTAAGTCACTCCTTGAAGCCGTTAAGAAAAATCTCAAAGGCCCGTCCATAAAGTGCAAAGGAGGGAGTGCAATTCCTTTAGTACCACATTGCTAGTTGAAGGTGGAGTGAACCCACCTAAATATGGAAGTGTGAAATCTCTTGTTAGATAAATTATGAAGGAGAGAGGAGGTCTCGACATAGCATTCCTTTTTATGAAGGATGAAGGATCACATGACTATGTGGATCACATGACTATGTGCTTCTTCATAAAAAAAGTAGTGTCATGTGAGACCTCCTCTCTCCTTCATAATAATTTAATTTATATAGATTTATGCAAAAGCAACTTTCATAGCTCGAAGTTTCTTTTGCCATATGGTGGTAGAGTACCTTTCATTAATCTCTCGCTCTCTTTTCTTCCTCTAAGCCATTAAGAAAAGAAGCACCTTTTTTTATGAAGGATCAAATGACACTATAGTTTTTCATACAATGCAGTGCCAAAAATTACATATACAGGGACAAAGATTTTTGTCCCAAATAGGATAATGTTACAATTGGGACTAACTCCTCTTGTCCCGGGTCAACAATGGTCGGGACTAAAGCTCCAGGATCGAAAGTCTGTTTCTCCACTAGTGAAGATATCACAATTTATATAACACATCTCAATTTTTCATCATCATGCACCTAGGTAGGTACCCAAAAGATCGGACATTAAGAAGTTATACAACTTTTTATGTGCATGACTTCATCTCGCCGAAATCATTAGATGCTCCAAAAATTTTGTCGAAGTCTGTAAGAATACAATTTCTTGATACAAAGCATTATTTCAAATAGAAAGAAAAAACTATCACATTTGGAGTTACTATGAGGGAGAAGGACTAGTCACGTGTTTTTGGCCACGAGTAAAAAAAGAAAAAAATAAAAAAATCGTAGTTCTTGCCCGAAGGCCTTCGCAAGCATGTCTCGCGGAAGGTTGTCCACGGCACGCGGGGTCAACAGATCCGCGCTCGCTTTGGGCAGCGATAATGCGGGTGAGTTAAACCCCAGGCGGGGCCGGTGCACTCGAGCGCAGTGGCGACATGACCGTTGCAGCAAAATAAAAATTTAGGCCCCTCCTATTCCCCGTGACACGTCCCCGATCATATCCACACCCTTGCATGCGAATCCTTTGCGTATCCTACACACCTCGCCGTAGAATAGGGCCCACGTCTCGCCACCGTCGTTCAGTCCAATCCTTTTGGCGCAGCCGCCAGAGGTGTGTCATCGCTACGGACCTCGCACCTGCATGTGACAACCACCCGCACTCATTGGGAAGACGAGAACGAAAGACGACGCCTTTTTTCCAAAGACGGGTCTCATTAAGTATTTTTGAGTAAAATGCACCATGGGTACCTAAACTATTCGGTGGGTATCGATAGGTACTCCAACTTAAAAACGTAACGATCGGTACTCAAACTATTTGTGAATACCGGATAGGTACTTCAACCTAGAGCATCTCCAGCGAGTACTACCTAAAACAAGAGTACCTAAAACTACTCCCTCCGTTCCACAATACTACTTCTAATTCTGACTTATATATATAAAAGCATGTGTTTTGACACCTCTGCGTCTTATTCAACTTTTTGAAAATAGTAAATGGCCACCACTTTTTGATTTATGACTTAGTACATCGCTAAAAGATATTGTAATAGCGTTTTTGTTTGTTTTGGAATTTACACATTTGATTAAAGGCAGCGGCAGTCAAAAACCGCAGAGTTTATACTAGTCATAATTACAAAAGATATTGTGGAATGGAAGGCTCTCTCTAGACCAGCTACCAAACTTCTTTTCTACCTAGAGACTTTTGCCTTGCTTTCAGCTCTAGCGAGTACTACACTAAAAGCTAAGACTGCCCAAAGCTCATTTCCTACTTACGTCCACTCATTCCCTCTTTGTCCGCTGACGGCTGGTAGGCCACATGCGTCCCTTTTCCTCTGCTCCTGCACATTAGAGCGAGCGCATAGCGCGCCCGCACAAAAGAGGAAGGCGAGGCAACAACTCTCGAGCGGTGGCCGATTTGCCCACGCCAATGGCATACGATGAGCCTTACTTAAGCCCGTTGAGGATCCGTCGTGGCTTCCACCACGCACCGTCGAGGAGCAGCGGATAGCTTGTCCGAGCGAGGCGATGGCGCAGAGTAAGCAGAGTGAGGAGGAGACGCGCAGCGGCATGCGCCATGTACCTATCTAGGAGGTGTATTTTACTCTCTCTCTCAGCGCTGTTCGCCTAATGCATTTCAAAGCACCAATCAAAAATCCAAGCGGCACAAATTTGGATACACGGCATTTTATGCATACTTCGGGATCTTTCGGCAGCATCATCCATACATATGATACGATCAAATTTAAAAAGAGCACACTTTTACTATTAGCGGCGAATAACCTGCGTAATGCGGATCCTACACTCATTACTGCGCGAGAACTTGTGCGACGGTTTGGAATTACATCCCATGCGAAAATGCAACGCACCGCATCTTGCCCCTCTGCGGCAATGCGTCATGGCGAGGCTCGGGGTGGGAAGCGGGGATCCGCGGTGATACGGATGCCACACACAATCAGAAGTCGCGGCGCAAGCAACCCACACATTTTGGCGGATTTCAGCGGAATGGAAGTTGTCGAAGGTGGCGTCGTCCTGCCCGAATCTCAGTCCTGCGCCCGATCTCCGCATCCAGCGCCCGAGACCGCGACCGTGCGTGGCGGCCGGTGTTACCCGCAGCAGAGCACCAGAGCAAGGACATACTTGGCGGCCTTATGCTGCGGCCTTGTGGCGGCTAGCGGCTCGCGGATCAGCGGCGTGGCGGTGTCCGCGGTCTTTGTATGAAGAGCGGCACAGAGCGCGGCTGCGAAACCGACGCCTCCGAGGGTTGCGGCGGTGCGTGAGCACGGTGATCGAGACTCCGCAGCGATACTGCAGCAGTAGTGGAAACTCCGGCGAACCCCTGCCCGGTATAGCGGCGAGGTCGATGTGGGATGCTCCGTCCCACGAGGATACGCCGCCGCCCGCTTTCATCTCGAAAAGCCTGGTGAATGAGTGCCTCTATGGGATCGGCTGAAACCTTGGCGACCGCAGTCGCGATGACAGTGCAAGCATGTCGCAGCCCGGGAAGGTTTTGCCATGGCGCTGAGCAGCGGCGTGGCGAGTTTTCTTTGGAAGCTGCGAGTCGCGATCTAGGCGGTTTTTGTGCGTGAAGAGGTGGCGAGCAGCGGTTGAAAGAGAGGAGAGTGTAGTTGGCGAAGAAGAGGTGGCGCAGCAAATGCGGTGCTGGGAGATGTAGATTCTATGAGGTGGGGGTGGCGGCAGCGGTTACCTGCGAAGATGTGAGCGATAATAATGTGAGGTAGCGTAGCTGATGCGTTTTCTCCGGCGAGGAGGTGGCAGCGGACACACAACTAGATGGAGCAGCGACGCGAAAGGAAATGCAGTAAGCGTGCTGTAAAGATTACAGAATCCAAAATCAAAGAGAAAGAAGCGACTTCTAAGTGATTAAGGTAACAATTTAAGCGCCCGTTTGGATCATAAAGTCCATTTGGTTTTAGATTCCAGATTTTTAAAATCTAGAATCTACCAACGAGGCATTACTAGGTCTCAGCGTCTCATAAAGTGCAAAGGGGCATAATGGAGTCGCGAGGGGAAAAATAGGTGAACTGCGGATGCTAGAATCCCATGATCCAAACAACAAATTGGATTTTTGAAAAACCAACTAGAATCCAGATTTTTAAAATCTAGAATCGAGATCCAGCGGGGCCTAAATCTAGTAGCACCACGGCACGAGAGTGCCAGGGGGAAGAGTTAGCGGCGGCCATTTTCAGCTGGCGTGATACGCATCTTGGCCGAGATCGCTTGACATGAATATAACCGCGAAGAGCGAATAGTACCACATATATGCAACATATACGCGTAAAAGTCAAAGTAGGGGAGAAACCCTCACATTTCATCTCTTCAAACACATATACTACACAATAACCGTATTGATTCATGCAAGACCACTACCTACTCGCATACCTACGCACGCGAAAGGAAGAGCTCATGGCACTTTCGGTAGCGGATCCTACACTCCCTCATCTGCGAGACGGTCAGTAGCGACTCCCATACTCGGCACCCGGCCATCCATGCAAGCGACCTATCGACCATCCGCACTGCGATGCGAATCCCGGCGAGGGCGGTTGAGCGAGCGAGGAAGAAGTTTCCTCTCTGCAGGGGGCATCACCAAACGCCGCACAACACTTCCATTACATGCGCGAGCTTTTACGCGATATCCGCGAGTACTCCGGTGTGCAGCCATACAGTCGCGGCCAGAGTAGTGCGCCGATCTCCCCGCCAAGAAATACGCCCTGCGAAACGCGATTAGCATGCTCACTGGCGGCGGTGATTATCCACATGAAACACGAGAGCAAGGACATACCCGGTGGCCTTATGCTCCGGCGGCCAGCGGCGCTTTCGCGAAAGCATCTTGGCAGCGGCAGCGGCCGAGTGCAAGCGGTCAGCGATGAAGCGGTATACAAGCCGGCTGAAGCACGCCTCCGGGTTGCCGCAGCAGCGAGCTCGCGATAAGACTCTCCCGAATACTGCGCAGTAGTAGAAAGGTCTCGAGCCTAGCCGTCACGGCACATGTCGTCGCGATGCTCAGTCCCACTAGGGGGTCGTCATACGCCGCGCTCTCATCCGTGAATACGCGCCCAGCGAGAATGTGGAGAGCCTCTATGGGATCCGGCAGAAACCTTAGCGGCACGAATCGCAATCTCGCAAGCATGTCCAGCGGGAGGTTTTTCCATGGCCTAGCGAGCAGCGGCCTTGGCCGCGAAGCTCTCCGGCGCTCTAGGGCGTTTTGTCGCGGCAGAGAGGTGAAGCGCAGCGGCAATGATCGCGGTCGCGTAGCCCATAGCACTCTGGCGGCGAGTCGGCGGCGGACATATATAGAACGCGGCGGAAGTGATCGAAGGAAAGCGAGCAGCCCTTTCAATCAGCCATAGTAGATACGCTGCACAAATCGGTCGCGGCGTGCAGCCAGGAAATAAATGTTTTCAAACTTAAGAGCAGCTCCGGCCCACCCCTGGCGACCTACAAATTCTAGGGGCTTTGGAGATCAACTCCAATGGAGCCCTTAATAGGTCCTCAAATTTTTATAAAACCTCAAATTTTAGCTTCAACCCCCTACACTGGAAACCCCTATTCCTTCGGTCCCACCCGTTTCTTAGATCATCTGCAGGTAGGGGATTAGCGTACGATCGTCGTACCCTCTGCATAGCGCAAAGACGCCCGCCCGTAGCCGAAACGTCTTCTCACCCAAGCGGCGCCAGCGTCTCCACGGCTTACGATCGCTGCTGCGCTGGCTGATGCTGTGGTGTTGCATCGCGTCTTGCACCGGCGTGCCCAGCCGGCGGCGAGCTCCATGGCAAGGCAGCGTCCCCGATGGCGGCGTCCACGGCGGCGTCAGCGGATGCCACGCCGACCTTTGCCATTTCTTTGACCACGAGCAGCCGCTAGCGAAAGAGCGGTGGCAGCCAGAGGCAGCGGCCGGGGAGAGCCCGTCATTGGCGAGGGAAAAGCTGAAAGCGCGTGGCGGCGCACCGCGGTAGGTGCAGTGGAAGCAGCGGCATGATCACAGGCTTGAACCGCGGCGTCCATGGCGGCGCCGCAGCGCTGGACCACCGGGGAGACCTCCCTCCCGCCGGCAGCGCTCCGAGGCGTCGGCAGCATGTCCCGGCGCACCCCTACAGCGTTCTCCGTCGGGGATCATCTGCGCACTTCGCACTAGCCCGTGTCGCGGCGGCAGAGATGGGCGCCCTCGTGGCAAAAGGATTGGCCGGCTGTATCCCGCGCGGCACTGCACGTCGCCCATCCCTCTGACCCGCCGCAGCGTCTCCACCCGCCACCCTGCGCTCCCTCCGTCGTAGTGGCTCTCACGGAGCAGCGGCGGTCGGCGGCGCCGAGGCCTCGGCGGCTACGACGCCTTTGCCACGGCCACTAGCGTGGCGGTGATGCCACAACCATGTTAGATGCAGCGCAGCGGCGTCCTCCGATCCCCTAGCTTGCCCCACGGCGAGGGCGCCGCTGGCTGGCGCGGCGCCCGCGGCGGCGGCGGCAGCGGCCCGCAGCGACCCGCAGTTCCGCGCTAGCGGCCGGGGCTTCGCGCGTCCGGACGAGCAGCGCCGCCGCGCTTCAGCGCCCGGCACTCGAGCGCGCCCAGGCTCCCGAGCTTCCGGCGCGCGGCGTAGGATGAAAACCGCGCGCGAGCTTGGGCGGCTCACGCCGGGGTCGCGCGTGCGGCGAGAAGCGAAGCGGCGTGACCATGGGCGCCATCGCGCGCGGAGCCCTTGAGGTGCGTGCGCGTCACCAACCACCCCTGCGCTCCTTAGCCGAGATCTCTTTGCCCGGCGTCGCTGTCAGTGCATCAGGAGACTTTCTTAGCGAGTATATCTTGCGGCAGCGAGACCCCGAGGGCCGCCGGCGTCACTGCTTCGCCGTCGTCGGAGACCACCAGAGCGCAGCGAAACGCGTCCCCGAGCGAGCATCTTCAGAGCTAGGATCTTGCAGTAGCACATAGCAGCGTAGGCAGGTGGGCGCCCCGCCGCGCGAGAAGCGAGGAAGCGGAAGCGGCCGTCCGCGAAAGATGAAAGCAGAGCGGCGTCGCTTGAGGCCGGAAAGAATTGATGTGCGACTGCGACATAGCTACACAATGCTTCGCTTACACCGCGGCAGCGCTATGCCGAGCGGCTGAGAAACGCGTCGAGCCCGGCCGTACCGCGGAATAAGGTCCGATCTGTTTCCCGGAGGTTTGTGCCTAATTTAAGCCCCTACTTTTTAACTTGGCATGCAAATATATTTTTTTGAGGAGGCTAATTTAGGTGTTATCATTGAGTTGCTCTTACTCCCACTCTATCCCTAAAAAGCTTGTCATCAGCGTTTTCAGAAACAAATGCTAGGCAATTATATATTAAAAATATATAAATATTTATGCTAAGTAATGTAGCATTATCCGAGAAAAATATCACGAGAAAAATACTTGTAGCGCTATAGCTGGCACGAAATAACTACGCTAATAGCGGCCAAAAACACCGATCGCGATGCCAAATAAGCTATTACGCGCTATAGCGGCAGCTAATAGCCGCTATTGTGTTTTTGACCAACCTCGCTAGAATTTTATAGCCAGCGATAGATCTTTTAAAGTCTATAACAATTTTTATTTTAAGATTTAAATGTTGCGTATTTTTGAAAATTTGAGTCAAACTTGTAGACGCATCCACGGCGACAAGCTTTTAGGATGGAGGAGTACATCTCAAATCAAAAAGGTTGATAAAAGCTGTACAAAGTTTCATGGATATCACGAGAACTACAATGCGTTATATTGGTGGTTTGTCTAGCGAGGTCACTTAAAAACATTTAAATATCAATTTTCAATCTTTTTGAAGTGAGCGTAATTTTCCTTTACAAGATAATGTCAAATAAAAACTTTTTAGCTACTCCCTCTGTCCCATGGAGTTAAATGCGTTTTTGACTTTTTGAACTTCATGTTTGACCATCAGATACTTATTCAAAAATATTTATGCAAATCATAAAAATAAATTAATCAATATTCAAGTAGCTTCATTGATAAAATAAGTTGTAACAAAAATAAATTATATTTCGCCAAAATACTTAGAGGCTTTTTAGGCGCGAGCACACCTTCAGTATATTCTTTATTTTGGTTGTTTCCCCATTACGACATAGTGCTAGTGACATTGTTCACAAATCTTGAAATCTCTCACCGTTGTTTCATCAACTCTATGAGACATGTGTAAATCTTGTGATGAACAAAGGATGCTAGCGATCTTGGTCGGATGAAGAAATGGCCAATATAAAAAGATGTACATATTAAGAAGTTATACAATTTTTATGTTCATGAATTCTTCTACTAAAATCATTAGATGCTCAAAAGAGTACGTTTTGAAATTGTAATTTTTGAAATTCAAAAATTCAAATGTTATCAATAAAAACATGACAGCAAGTAATAGCTTGTAAGAATACAATAGGTTTATACAGCAACATTATTTTTCACGAAATTTTTAGAAAGAAAAAACCATCACATTTGGAGTCATTATGTGGGAGAAAGACTGAGTCACAAGTTTTTAAGCCCTGAGTTAAAAAGAAAAATCGAGGATTCCGACAAGTCGAGCGCGGCGAGGCGGCTGTAGACGCTTCCACGAACAGCGGCGGACATGCACGCTCACGAAGCTGCGCCTCACGCTTGCGGCCTCGGCGGTAGCTTGGCGATGAAGACTTCAGCGCCCGGTGTCTGGCTGACCCCGGCCATAGCCATGGCGCGTCGGCGTCGACCGCGGCCCGGTCGCGGCACACCGGTCGATGGAATGCTCGAGTTCCGCGCATGCGCCCAGCCTGGCAGCGTTTCACCGTGTCCGAGTGCACGGATGGTCAGTAGATTGACGCCCGTCCGGGTCGCGCTCTTCTGGCGGCAGCGAGCACGCGGGCCGGTGGCTGCTCTGGCGGCGACGGCGGCGTGGCGTGGCGTGGTGGCGATGGCGTGCGTGGTGGTGAAGTGTCTTGCCCGGAACGCTGAGTCGGAGTGAGCTTGAGGGGCGAGGAAGGCGGGCCGGCGGCACATCGAGCAGCGGCGCCCGTCAGCCGGCGCTCTCTCTGCTGGCTGAGCGGAAAGTTTCATGAGATACGCTCATGGAAAGATTCCTCAGAGAAAAATTCATGAGGTACATTCATGATTCTTTGTATCTTCGCTGAGGAAAAAGTGAATTCCATGAGGTATGAGCTCATAGATCCTACTGTTGTTTCACCGGACACCAAAACGAGCAATAACGCTCTGTAAAATTCCTTTGGCCCTAAGTTTGTTCAGATGGATCGGAGTTGAACGCGGCGCTCAAAATGCCGAGAATAGAGGGGCCAGATGAACTCACGACAC
>JADLZK010007094.1:0-31445 GCA_015847255.1 Hyparrhenia diplandra | reverse complement strand
CAGTGTATAACCTACGCAGCCGAAAACGCCCACTCGCTAGGCCACGAAGAGAACGGGCCTAACATGCGTGTCCAACTCAAAGCCCAGAGGAAGGCGCTGCTCACGAGCGGGCGAGGCCCGCTCAAAACCGGATGCGTGCCCGCACCAAATTCGCCTTGTACTGCACGCTGGTCAACATCCATCGCCTCTAGCAGTGACGGGCGATCAGAAGACTCGAGACAAATACAGCGCTGCACTCGCCGAAAGGCCTCGCCACTCGACATGTGTCTCGCAACGCTCGCATACACCACGCACACTGCGGACTACGGCAGCGAATGCACGACCGTAACACGCGACAGCTATGGGTACGCCACTCACGGAAGCGCCTCGCTTATCGATACGTGTCCGCACACCGCTAAAACATACTGCATACGGCCGCGAAAACACGCTCAGAAATGACCGCCATACGTAGCAGCTATGACATGTACGCGACACCCGCTAACACATCTCGTCCGGAACTATACGCTGGGCGGTAGTGGCTCGTGACATGTACGTATTACCCCGATAACACAACCGTCCTCAAACTATACGCCGCCGCAGTAGGGAGCCGCGAACATGTACAAACACCGCTAACACAACTCGCTCAAAATAAACGCTGGCTTCAGAGTGGCCGGCAAGAATGTACGACACCGCTAACACAACTCGTTCAAAAATAAACGCGGCCGCCGGGTAGTGGTCGCGACATTTACGTATACCCGCTAACACAACCGCCCAAAAATAAACGCCGCTGACTTTAATTTACGTGGGCCGCTAAGACCCTTTGTATCGCTCCAAGCGTTGGTATTCAAGCGCACGCCGCCTGCATTCGTCAAGCAACACGACGGGTATCACCACGCTGAAGTCCGCGGGAATCCACGCACGCTCACTGTATTACTCGTGAACGGCATACGTAAGCGGCGCCTAAAAGGTGTCTCAGTAAGCAAAAACGCCCTCAATTAGGGGTTGCATCCACAAATGACGGTCGGTAAAATGCTCGCGATGAAATGCGGTTTGAGATACGCGAATTCTCGCATACCGGTTTCCAAAAGCATTCGCCAGAAGCCGCGGCTCGCGTTCAAATTAACGAAAAACGCCGCCCCGATTAAGAAAAATGACGCCAAGTTATATGAACACGCCGGCCTCGTACGACCTCCTATTATCGACACGTATTGGTCCTATGGGACCATCCGACGCTTATTATCGACGCCAAGAAAGTTCGCCGCTCGCAAGAATGTCACAACACAAACGCCGTTATTAGTGACGCCTCCGCTCACCGGGCGGTTATTAGCCTTTACATAGTGATCTAGAAAAACGGTTGATGGTCTCATTCATATTACAACCAACACATTTCTCAAGCTTCCTTTCCAGCTTTTCCTAGTGAGGAAAGGCGCATAATTTCATGCCGCTTTATTTTCTTCATAGATGAATACACAAGCTCAAGAACACCGATGTAATTTCCGAAATACTACTACTATCTTGTCTTTACAAAAATTTCCTACTAAACTAACCGTTGCTAAAACTACAGCTTTGTTTATATTCATCTATTCCCTCAACTACTTTTCCATTTTTAAGCTGCTTTGACTTTTGGTACATCCATTTAGCTATGTATCCGATACAATAATATGCCCGGATATATAGCAAAAATGGACGCAACCAAAAAAAGTCAAAGCGACTTACAATTTGGAACGGAGGGAGTGCAATTTTTGTGATCTATGCCTCTCGTGGATTGTGTAGTCCTCATTGCATCGCCTATTACGTAATTGAATCAGATAATATTAGGGCCTTGCTAATTTCCGTGACTGAAATTTTCAAATCTGCTCAGCGACTAAGCTTTTTTTTTTAGATAATGGATGAGAAAACATCCGCCTCTACATCCGAGGATGTACACAGCCCGCTATTACAAGTAGTGGATAAAAAGGTAGAGCAAAAACAAGTCTCTAAAATCAGATAAAGAGAACTAAAGCAAATGATAAATGTGCTTCCACCCTCTATAGGGAAACTCCAAAGTAATCACTTTTCACTTCTAGTTTTCTCGCTAATTAGCGAGAGTGTGTTCTTGTCTTGTTCATCACGCCGCAAATCGGGCTCGCATCGTAGCCAATAGGCTCATCTGAAAATTACCTTCGACAACGAAAAAACTTTCATTTTGTTAAAGATAATATCGCTTCGACAATACCAAATGGCCCAAAGATATAGCCGCGGACGCCAACCCAAATCAAGTTTCTAATCCTTTTATTCTCGATTGGTAAGCCATGTACCAAACATATGGCTTATGTAGATCTAGGTTGGTGTCGCCGGGTTTATCGGCGATAGTCTAGCAGGGTATGCCCGGCTAGTAGATTGAGCGTTAGGATGCGCGAGAGACGGCTAACGAGACATTAAGCGTAACGAGCGAAGGACAAAACACACGGTTTTACCTGTGTTCGCCGCCTTTGATGGCGTAAAACCTACGCCCCGCTTAGTTGTATTGATTGATTGAGAATTATCTCCTCGGGGGATCCCCGCTCTCCTTATATAGTCCGGGAGCAGGGTTACAGTCGGATCTCGTCCCGACAAGAGCTATCCCGACGGGTTACAATAGGAAAGTGTATAGTGATTACGATTGAACTATACTAGAAACTACCTTGACGCACTGTTTAGGCCGTAATCTCCTATAATCTCGGGTCTTCTATCGCCAAGGGCTTTAATCCGCCGTCCCGGCCGCCCGAGAGGCCTAACCCAAAGTGACCCGCGAGGGGATAGGGGTTTATCCCCCACGCCTAGTCCCCCGAGCACGCCGTATGCCGCAGTGAAAGAGTCTTGACGCTTCGATCATCGGAGGTGTTGTCGATCAATCTTCATACCTGTCGACTGCACTAGTTGAACGCCGACTAGCCCTGGACAGCCTCTCGACCGGGCCACTTGTTTTCCCCTCAGCTCTTTCCTTTGCTTCCGACCGCCTAGTCTTGACGAGTCCGCCTGCACTGATGCCGGGTGCTCCAATGAAAAAATCTTTTTTCTTCTCGGGCGTAAGTGTGCCCACGCTGTAGTGGATAAACACCGTGAAAGATATAAGTATCAAAAATTGAGCACGATTCACACCGTAGGTGAAGTGTGCCCACTTAGTCCCCGAGCCTAGGAGTAGGTGAGTAATCACGCATCGCTAGGGTCAAAAGAAAAATATGAGCAAATAGTCCCCGAGTAATTGAAAACCTAATCGGGCGCATTTACCGTATCTAATGGGAGCGTGACGCCAGAGTCCCCGAGCCCCGTGATATCCGCCTCAACGTAGGGGTGCGATGCACCATGCATAGATCGAGGCACGCATAAAGCTTATCCCAAAGAATATCCGTGCCTTGTCGAAATCCGATAACCCGCATCAAGGAAGCTTCGTCAGAAGATAGGACCGCCGCCCCCCAAGAACGGCAAGATATCCGTCAATTAATATCCCGCATCATGTAGGAGAAATCGCATGGCGCAGAATCGAGGAGATAGGACGCGGTGGGCAGCGCCACAACACTCAAGGCCCCCGAAGGGGGGTAATGATGGCAATCGACGCCGCTGCCTCCGCCGCGACGACTCAACCCGGAAACGAGGGGGCGCTGGCTCGAAGCCGCGCGACGGCTGCCCATGCATCAACCCTAGGGGCGGTCAGACTATAAATATCCAGCCTCCCCGCGCCCTCGTCGATCCGCCCGGGTCGCCCCTTCCTTCCTTTGTCTTCCCCCTGCTACGCTGAGCACCGACTAGGGTTTGCGGCTACGCCGCGCCACGCTTCTAACCGACGCCCACCGATTGCAAGAGGTAAGTACCTTGTGGATCCGCTAATGCGCCGCTATTTAGCCCCCCGATGCAATCGATGGGCATGGATTTGATTCGATTGGTTGCCGATATAATGCTCATTTTCTTGGAGTGTAGAACCGGTTGTGGTGAGATGGACCGCCATGCCGCGAGGTCGCCGGGTTGTGGTGCGGGCGCCACGAGGGCGCCGCGGAGTCGCCGCCGACGCTGAGGCGCCGCCAGCCGGACGCGACACGGGAGAGCCTAGTCGCCGCGCGGCGATCCCATAATCCTGGATGGATAGGGAATGGCTAGGCTCTTCGCCCACCGAAGGGCGGGCAAGTGAGGGAGCCGGGTGGATGCCCGCGTTCTCGCCAGAGGGTTATCGCCGGGTTGAGGGTGCCGGAGGCGAGCCGCATCTGATGCCGCGTACGGATGAAGTGGTGGTCTTCGGAGCCACTTCCGGCGCTGATTCGATGCCGGGCGACCCGCTCCGCCGGAGCTCCCGGTGCTCTACGGCCTCCAACTCGCCACCCCCAATCAACGCCATCCTCGACATTGCCGCCTTCATCACCCTTTGTGAGTGTTGCTCGGTATTCTCCCCAACCTTAGCTTGTGGAAGTACTTTTCTATGTTGGGATGAAGGGGATTCGATCACGGGTAGCCGGGCGGCGATTTGTGAAACCTCCAGGCAAATCGCAAAGCCGCCCCGCCGACACGGCTGCCAAATCTTAATGTGCCTCACCGTATATACACGTGGTTTTACCCCGCCAATAGATGCCGCCAATTCGCCGATCCCACCCGTGTTCCGAGACGCAAGCCGAACGGCGAACCCGTGAGTTCTATTATGCCGCTGCGGTGAGGGAGCCCGCAATGATGAATGACCTGCATGTGGATGGCATCTTTGCTCATGTAGTTCCGCGGAGCCGCCGGGACCCGCCACTCGCCGAGGGATCATCCCGCGTTTCAAGACACCGGCTAAATGATCCCACCCGCCGAAGTCGGCGGAGTTCCCGCCATGCCGAGGTCCGTGAGCGGTATCAAAGATTCTCGCCGACGCCGGGTACCGCACGATCATTCACAAGACGTGCCCACCTTCGCGCTGAACCCGCCACCGCCGGTGAGTGTAGTCCACATTGTGTTGTTGTGCACCGCTATAGATTGCAAAATCGCCTTTATCGCCGATGATTGCCGCAGATCCACAGATGACCCGCACCGTAGATTTCAGCCAAATTGCCACCAAGAGGTTGCCATTTCCGCGCCCGCCGCCTAGGTGAACGCCGCCGCCCCTCGCGTCCCTCGCGCCAAAGCAGACAGAGGCGCCCGGGGTAGCACGGGAGAGTGCTCGAAGCTCGCGTACGCCCTTCCTCCGAGAGCCCGCTGAACCGAGGTCGTCCGCGTAGTGACAAGCAGGATCGCCACCCCGTCGTGACACAAAATTATGATGATGATTTTCTTGCCGATGAAGAACTTCAAGCTTTTGTTGAGTCAACCACCTTTGTAAGTATCCTTCGAAAGTGTTATCCGGCCCCCCGAGTAAAGATACATTGACCGATCGCCACGCCTTTTGAGTGTAGCAACCTGCGGAGATAGAACACCGATTGTTCGAGTTGATCTACCAAGCGCACCAGCCGGGCCACACGGTGACGGTCGGGCGCCACGGAGTGGGAGGAGGCCGCAGCGGGTGGTAGCCCGAGGCCGCCCGCCGGGCCGCGCTTTGCCAATGTGTAAGTACACTTACCGCCGCGGCGTGATCGCCAATACCGCCGGTGTATGTATGTGTGAATCATGTTCTTGGTGGGGGCCCGCCACGAGCCTGTGCAGATGCCGGGGTTGCTACAGACGCCCCACAAAGAAGACGAGCCACCAGACCGGCAGCCTCGTGGAGTCCTCGAGCGGACGCGGGCGGTCCAAGATGCTCCAAAGACCGAGGAGCCGCAAGAGATGGCAGGGCACCGTGGGCACCAAGAACCGCCGAGAACGCCCCTGCAAAGCGTGGCACCGAGACCGAAAGCCGCCCCGTGGTCATCCACCCCGAATCCCTCTCGACGACATCCGCATCTTGGGTGAGGACCAAGAGATGGAGGAGGCGAGGGGTGGTACGAGGCTGCCGGCCCCGAACCCCAAGTGAGCAAGACTCGCCCGAGGTTGAAGAGGAGGATGAGCCAACCCGCATAGCCCGCCAAGTAGAAGAGGGAGCCACCCGCCGCGTAGTACTCGACCAACTTGGTTTGCACCGTGGATACCGCCATGGACATCCCGCAGGATTGCGTGTTGTTGTGTAGCATATCCGAACGAAGAAATCCGCCAATTGCGCCGAAGAGCTTGAGTAAAGGCTGGGCCCGCTTTGAGGCCGACAGCGCTGGGATGAGCTCTCCCGTGAGCGGATCGCCTTTGCCGAGGAGCAAGCGTGCTCATGGGCTCGAGGGACCGCTCGTTGGCCGGCAACAATGATGCCACGCCACGCCTTTTGCACAGAGAGGGCGGCACCGCCACCGAGCGTGAAGTCCTTGAGGTTGAGCGAACCCGCCTCGATCGCGAGGCCGCCCGGATTGCCAAGGAGGGTAAGGCCCCCGAAGAAGGACGCGACAGCTTGCCGACCGCGCAAGCGCCCGGAGGAGGAGCGCGTGGAACTCATCGCCAAGAGCAAATGGCACGCCCATGAGGCCCAAACCCAAATACTGTATGTGCAATGATTACTTGAAAAGTCGACCAAGACATCTTTGCAAGAACGGTTAGTAATAAAAATGATAAAATGGCGGTTTTATGATACCTTGCGTAGCATGAAGCGCCCATTGAGACCCCCGCAGCAGAAGAACCGGTGATGGCGAACCAACCGGATGGGTGAGTCGCTGAGGAGCCCGAATACCACCGCCGATCGCGGACAAAGATACCCTTATGTCAGAGAATAATACCGCCCAAAAAACTATTTGAACGATTTGTGCTACCGATATTTTTGGCGCCGACGCCGCGTAGCCTCCGCCATCGGATTCGCTGACCGAGGCTAGATATGCTCTATGGAGGAATCGCACACAAAGTCTCCCGCAAGGTGTCGGGCCAGTCCTCGACGCCATCCATGGCTACGCCGTTGGCGGGCCAATCCGAGGGAGCGCCGCCAACCGACGCCTGCAACATGGAGCAACGCAGCGCGGCGGCCCGGCAAACTTCATGGAGTTCACCCGCCAGCTACTCGCGACACAACGCTCGACATGCTCGGGCGGTGGCGCGCTCCCATCATCCCGAGGTGCGCTTTGAGCTGGCCCGCCCAGGCTACGACTCGACAACGGAGGCCGGTGCGCTAAACTCGCGCGAGGCGGCCGACGAGGCGGCGACAACACTTGCCGATGAGATGAATCCACCCCCGTGGAGCCGCTTGAAAGGTAAAGTCCTCGGGTGAAGTTGCCCCGCATGATGATACTTTGCTTTTTGGCCGTAGAAAGAAAAACAGCTAGTGAAAAAACAAGGAAAAACACTTGAGAATTTAGCCGAGCCACGCCCTGGATGTGGGTGGCATAATCAGCTTAATACTTTGTTTTTATCTCACAATCGTTTTAGCATGCATACGATTATGGTAGACGATGAAGTGTAGACCGATGACGAGAAAGGTGTCACTTATGGTAGACGCTGGGCCCTAGCCTTACCGCGCCGATAGCCGCAGAAGAAGGAGACGCGATGCTCGTGCAAGCTATTGGGCCGCTCGACTACGTAAGGAGTCATCCGCTACCGCCGCCTATGGGAGTACACCACTACCACGCGATACCGCGAAACGACCAAGTACAGAGATGGCTCTAGGGGGTCCAAAGGACTTAAGAGTGTAGTCAAGAATGGAAATAAATCATTATGTCGGTAGAAAGAAAAAATATAACCATGTCAACATACTCTAATAAACTTTATTAATACGCCGACAGCCAGTAAAGTAGGAAACGATACAAGCCGGGCTTACAGAGTTCCCGAGATTACGGAAAAAATCATCGCCGAGGTGCTCAATGTTCCGTGAGTTGGGGACGCCGACATCTTCCATGGTCATCAACCGGTATGCTCCCCGCCGGGTAACCTCTTTAACTTTGAAAGGGCCTTCCCAATGAGATCCCAAATTGTGTACGCTTTCTACTTCCTTAGAAGGACCAGTGTCGCCAACCGCAGCGCTCTTCCATGTACATTGCGATTGTAATATCTTTTGAACGCCCTCAAGGTATTTAGCTGCCCAAGGCAAAGATTGCAGCGGGTTTCTCTAGCGACAAGCTCATCTTCTCGAGTAGCATCCAAAGTTTCTTCATTATAATTCTCGACACGACGAGAGCGAAAAAGTTTATGTCGGGCCGGCAGGATCGCTTTGAAACCAAACACCATGAAGTATGGGGATACACCAGCACTACGGCCGGGTTGGGTAATGTGAGTCCCCGTGACGACGCCAGTAGCTCTTTAAGCCATCGGCCGATATTTCCCATCCGCCGAAGAGTCGCCCGCAATGCTTCTAATATCATGCCGCTTGCTCGCCGGCCCCGCCTGCTTGGCGCGAGGATGGGCGCATGACACATATTTCACCCGATGCCTTTGTCTTCGCAATAATCCCAAAAATGACCGCCTCGTGAAATGTGCCGCCAAGATCCGCGGATGATGGAGTTCGATGCCAAAGCGATGGACCACCTCATCCAACATCTCGACGGCTTTGTAATCGTTGGCATCGACCGTAGGGAGATATTCAATCCATTTGGAGAATTTGTCGACCATAATGAATATCCACTTGAAGCCACCGGGGCTGCCTTTGAAAGGCCCGAGAAGCGCCGAGTCCCCAAAGACGAAAGGCCACGCCGCCGAGATAGTCCGAGCTCATGTGCCGGGCATCGCGCGTCTCTTCGCAAAGAATTGACACTTCTCACAATGCCGCACCAGGTGTTCTCGCGACGCAACTACCGCCGCCAAGAAAATCCTGCCCGAATGCCTTTTCCGACTAAGGTGCGAAGCCGCATGATTGCCACAGATCCCACCATGGATTTCGCCAAGCAATTTTATACCATCTCGCCGAGATGCACTTCAGACCCGGCCTCCGATACTTTTCCTCATGAGAAAACCGCCAACTAGACATAATTTTACTACCGATGAGTCGCTTTTGTTCCATCCCCGCCTTCCGCACGAGAGCCTCCTACGCAGATATTTGATTATCTGACTCGCCAGCCTTCATCAACAAAAGATTGATAGTGTGGCGATGATGTGCTTAGCCGCCTCGAAGCGTAGGGCCGCGCGTGGATCACCGATGGTTGGTTTCCACAGATCTTCGACGAAGACGCCGCCGGTATGTTTGCCCGAGAAGAGCCGAGCTTGGAAAGTTCATCTACGCTTGGTTGTAGTCCCAACCACGTGATCAAAGCCGAGCCCGTAGAACTTGCCTTCCAATTTTCTTATAGCCGCCACATATGCATCCATCTTCTCACTCTTGCAATCCCAATCTTTATTGACTTGCTTGATTACCAATGCCGAAGTCACCAAAGACTTGCAAATGGGCGTAATCCCAAGTCAATAGCAATACGGCGGCCGCGAAGGGCAGCCTCATACTCCGCGGGCGCTGTTGGATGCCGTGAAGTGGATCCGAGGACATACCGGAGTGTATCCCCGAGGGCTTATATAATGTAGACGCCACCCGACCATCGATGTTCAACAGCCGCCAAAGTACATTGTCCAAATAAGCTCACGGCCGGTGTCTTCGAGGGAGTCTCCGTGATCCGGCCCACTCACAAACGAAATCGCCAATGCTTGCGACTTTGATGGTACTCCTATTCTTGTATTCAATGGTGAACAGCCGAGCTCGACGCCCACTTGCATATACGACCATTGGCATCTTTATTTCAGAGGACGCCGCCTAATCGGTAGTCCGACACCACGGTGATCGGGTGAAGGTCGGCGTAGTGACGATCTTGTGAGACGGATGAGGATCCCATAGAGCAATTTTTGTATATGCAGGTACCTTTGCTTGAGTCGCTCAGACCTCGCCGACGAAATAGACCGCCGTTGGATCTGGGTATACGTGTTCTTCTTCCGCCGCCGACAACCAAAAAAACGTACTAACCACCCGATTGGTCGCCGCGCGATGTAGAGCAAGATGGTCTCCGCTGCCGCTCGGGGCCACCAATACCGGAGGTGTGGTGAGAAATTTCTTGAAGCCATTGAAAGCCTCTTGAGCCTCGTTGGTCCACCGAAAGCTTCCCCCCGCGCAAGGAGTTTGAAGAACGGTAGTCCCTTCTCGCCGAGCCGCATGGACGAAAACGCTCGTGGCTGCCATGCACCCATCCAACTAACTCGACATCTTTGATGTTTTGGGGCGTTTCATCCGCATGATGGCGCTTGATTTTCTCGGGTTTGGCTCGATGCCATGCCTACTAACAATGTTGCCGGTAAGTTACCGAGGGGACGCCAAAAACACACTTTCCCGATTGAGTTTCCATTGGTACTGCTAAGCTTGGCGAAGACCCTTGCAAGATCGCCGACCAGGAGAGAGCGCCTGGTCTTCACCACGACGCCGCCGACATAAAGCTTGAGCGAGGTCGGGATAAGGTTCCCTAAGCAGCCCTCGATAGCCCGGCCGGTAGGTGGCTCCGCATTCTTCACCTCAACGGCATGGTAGTATAGCAATAGGCGCCAAACGGAGTGATGAAGGAAGTCTTCCCGGGTTTCGACCGCTGAGGGCGATTTGATGATAGCCCGAATAGCAATCCAGAAGCTAAGGAGCTCGCAAACCCGCAGCGGAGTCGCATAACCCGATCGATGCGTGGGAGACCGGGGGGTCTTTAGGCAAGCCCTATTGAGATCGGTATAATCAACGCACATCCTCCATTCATTATTCTTCTTCCTTACAAGGACCGGATTAGCTACCCGCCGATGATACACTTTGGCGAATAAAGCCAGCCAGCCTAGCAATCTAGTTACTCGCTTTAATGGCAGATTTCTTTATTAAAGCGCATATTTTTGGGCGACGCTTGGCCGCCGCTTGACACGTAGGCGGCTCGATCCGGCCCGAGGTACCCCGGCATATCGGGTTTCCACGCAAAAATGCTCACGCTATCCCTCAGAACCGGACGAGCGCGCCTTCCTATTTCGGTCAAGATTCACGCCTATCTTCGCCGCCTTGACGGGTCTCTTTCCACCACCGGATGTCTTTGGTATCCGGCGGCTTGGTGGTCTTCTTCGCCCCGCTTCTTCCTGCATCTCGAGGTCGGAGGGGTTCATCTTCTTTGCGCTCATGATCACCTCCTCTTGCCTGGATCGACCGAGGATGAACTCCCCGCTTGTCGAGGCCCCTCCTTCTTCTCATATAGCCATATGTACATTGGCCCTGCATGTGAGGACCCCTTCTCCGTGGGGATCTTGAGGATGAGGTAGCCGTGAAAGCGGAACCGCCATGAGCCTGGTCAATCCCGCCGGCCCGGATGATGGCATGGTACGATGACTCAAGTCGGGCGACGACGAAATTCTTATACCGATGCGATGGTGCTTAGCGCTGCAACCGCACACGAAGCGCCACCGCCCGAGAGGGGTTGACGATCACCGGGAGGATCCCCTTAACGGTGCTCGTATGGCTTGAGGTCGCCCTTCGTGATGTCCAGGGCTTTCATCGAGCCCCGAACAAAGATGTTCGTGGCGCCCTCCGCCGATGAGGACCTTCTTGAAGCGCAGCGCCCGACACCGGGTCGAGGACCAGGGGAATCGCCCGGGTACGGGTTGTTACACCACTGGTCGCCGCGATCGAAGGTTATGACCCGCCGAGAAGGTAGGCTATATCGTCCGCGGACCCCCTCGAAAGTCTTTGACGGTCAGACATTACGCGGAGATCTTGCGATCCCACCCCACCTCACAGCCGAAGTGTCCGCCCATGATCGTGTGAACGACGGCGCCTTCGACACGGTAGCGTGCCTAGGATCGGCGCCCCCGTCCGGCTTTTCTTCCCGGTTGTTGCGGGCAACTTTGGGTGCTTCCTCCGCGCTCGTCGGCGATCTTGAGCTTTTTTGCATTCGCTCATACTGCATTGAAGTGCCGACACCGCCAGACTATGGTTCAAGTCCGGGTGTCGGGGCACTTGCCGTGTAGAAGCTTTTGGATCGATCTCACCCGTTGAGCGCCTTCTCCTTGCCACCGGGTCTTGACATTGTTGACACCTCCCTCCCCGACGGTTCCGGACACGACGGGCCGCGAGATAGTTGCCGCGACCCTCCTCCCGGACCGACATCGCGAGTCGCCAAGGGCGGCGATTATCGTGGACGCCGTCGCGCCGCTTATCGTCATGGGAAGCATCGCGCGGGGAATACTCCCGGCGGCGTAGTAACCGTAGTCTTTGTGAAAGACGCACCGGCCTCATCTTGCCCGGCGAACCTCTCGCGCCACATCCAATAGCTTGACATGGTTGTGATCTTGGACCTATGGAGCTTCTTCCGCAGCCCTGGGCTACGGCGCTACCATTGGAGACGAGGCCCTTAGTGAATGCGCCGACGCACTCCCTCGCCGGTGATGTCCGGAATCGCCGCACCTCGAGAAGCGGCGGATGTACTCGAGCGCTCGTTATGTGCCGAGGCGCAACCGCCCCAGTCGCACTTTTGTACCGCATTGCTTGCACGTGGACTTGTAGGTGCCGATGAAGATATCCTTGACGCCTTGCCACGCGTAGCCTCCCTTCCGGAGGGCCAGAGCCAACGATTGGCACCCGTCAAGGCTGATCGGGAAGTAGTTTGCCATGACGTTTCCCCCGCCCGGCCGCCCGACGCAATTTTCAGATCATGACCCGTGCCTCGGGATCTTGGTCACCGTGTACTTTGAGAGGGCGTTGGTGCCCTTGAAACCTAGAGGCCACCGGACCTCCCGCGCGAGATCCGGGGTAGGGCCGGATCGTAGTGATCGCGGAGGTTCCCCGCGGTTCCCGTGCATGCCATGTTGTACTCTTCACGCCGCTGATCTTGACGCTCGCGCGAGCCCGCTGCCGGCGGTGATGCGTAGCGAGCATCTCGGCAATCTCGATGCCGCCACGGAGGTCGGGGACGCCGGTTTGATCCCGGGCGGTACGCCGGGTGGTTGCCCACCGCGCCACCAGCCGTGAGCACCGCACACTACCGCCCCCCCCTCGCCGACCGCCTTGGCCGCCGTTTGCCCCGCCGGCCGTGTGCCGCACCGGGGTGGTGGCTCCATCGCGCCGGACGGGTTTGCCCCTTGGCATCGAGGATGCCTCTTCCTCGCCTTTGGGTGTTATGACTTTTACGATGACGCCGGCGAGACGACCGCGCGGCGTAAGAACTCGAGATGGGATTGAGCCGAGCGCGGTGGCGATGTAACCCCCCGACGCCTTCTATTGTGGCGTTCGCCGCGAACAGAGAGCCGCGGCGATGCTCGTTTCTCGCATTTTGTGGACCGATTCCCGCCACCTCATCGATTTGAGATCAGATTTCCGGAGAGTCCTCGGCCAACCGAAGCCCCGGGTAGAACCGCCGGCCGAGCCCGAGCAGCAACCAGCCGTTCGCTCGCTTGCCGGGCGGCGCGCCGATCGGCGCGCGCGCCCTCTCGGCAGCAGCTGAGTTCATCGGTTTCCCGCCAAGGCGCCGACCGACGGCGATTCCCCCACCGCAGGTCTCCTAGGGAGCGGTACCCCGGTCAAACAAATGGGTAGTCATAGCCGATCTCAAGCTCCACCGGATCCCGGAGAACAGTAGTAGTGGCGTCGGAAGAAGTCGAGAGGCGGGTACGGCCATCACGGTCTGCCTCTTCCTCCTCCTCGGTGCCCTCCAGATCTGAGAGAGCCTAGCCATGCATGTGGTCGCGCTGGTCGATGAGGCGCCTCGGTATGTTGGGGCCCGATGAAGTCGTAGGGTTCAGACAGGTCTTCCGACCAGTCCCAGAGCCCAGGCGCTCACATCAACCGCGATGACGACGAGAAGTGGACGACCCGCCCTGAGTAGAGGTGACGACCGTGACCTTGGCCGAGGGGAAGGCGGCCCCACCGACCGCTTTCTCCCGAAGGAGCCGCCGGGCAGCCCGCGTCGGGTCGACGCTGTCCCCCTCGTTGGAAGAAAGCGACGTAGCCGAATCGACCAAAGGTAGACTCACTGCACCGATCTTGATCTTGTCGGTCGCCGGTAGGCCGTCGATGTCGTGGATGAAGCCACGCTGCGTAATTTTAACGGATGAGTGAGCCCGATCGGAACCGAGCGCCCGATTCCCCGGGTTGGAGTCGGTGGGCCGGCCGCAGGCATGCCGGCGCATTGGATCCGAGCCGGGCGCAGGGTTGTCGACGCCGAGCATGGCGCCGCTTGTTCCGCATTTGCAGCGCCCCAAATTGATGTCCTCCATCGGGTCGACCGCCATGGAGTCGTGGAAGATCACCATCTTGTTAGCCATGGCGCCTTTCGCACACACCCCTACCGGGCGCCGCCAACCGCCGCCGGTTTACCGGGTGATAGTCTAGCAGGGGTATGCCCGCTAGTAGATTGAGCGTTAGGGATGCGCGAGACGGGCTAACGAGACGCTAAGCGTAATGAGCGAAGGACAAAACACACGGGTTTTACCTGTGTTCGGCCGCCTTTGATGGCGAAAAAATCTACGCCCCGCTTACTTGTATTGATTGATTGAGAATTATCTCTCCTCGGGGATCCCCGCTTCCTTATATAGTCCGGGGAGCAGGGTTACAGTCGGATCTGTCCCCGACAAGAGCTATCCCTGACGGGTTACAATAGGAAAGTGTATAGTGATTACGATTGAACTATACTAGGAAACTATCTTGACGACCAAGCTTTAGGCCGCAATCTCCGAAGATAATCTTGGTCTTCTATCGCCAAGGGTTTTAATCCGCCCCCCTGGTCGGGTCGCGCCCGAGAGGCCTAACCTCAAAGTGACCCGTGAGGGGATAGGGGTTTATCCCCCCACAAACCGGTTTAGGCCAAGAGCATAAAAGATGATCCTCCATACCGCTTTCGAATACGATAATCTAGGAAAAATGTGTTGATGGTCGATTCATATTACAACCAACACATTTCTCGCTTCCTTTCCAGTTTTCCTAGTGAGGAAAGGCGATAATTCTGCTGCTTATTTTCTTCATAGATGAATACACAAGCTCAAGAACACTGACAGCTCTGTCGAGTACTACTACTATCTTGTCTTACAAAAATTTCCTACTAAACGAACTGTTGCTAAACTACGCTTTGTTTATATTCATCTATTCCCTCGAATCTAATTTTTCCATTTCAGTTTAGTAAGTCGCTTGATTTTTTTGGTACATCCATTTAGCTATGTATCTAGATACAATAATATGCCCGATATATAGCAAAATGGATGAACCAAAAAAGTCAAAGCGACTTACAATTTGGAACGGAGGGAGTGCAATTTTTGTGATCTGCGGCTCTCTCGTGGATTGTGTAGTCCTCACAGACGCCTATTACGTAATTGAATCAGATAATATTAGGGCCTTGCTAATTTCCAGTGACTGAAATTTTTAAATCTGCTCAGCGACGAAAGCTTTTTTTTTTAGATAATGGATGAGAAAACATCCGCCTCTACATCCGGAAATGTATACAAAACGCTATTACAAGTAGTGGATAAAAAGGTAGAGCAAAAAACAAGTCTCTAAAATGTATAAAGAGAACTAAAGCAAATGATAAATGTGCTTCCACCCTCTATAGGGAAACCCAAAGTAATCACTTTTCACTTCTAGTTTTCTCGCTAATTAGTGAGAGTGTGTTCTTGTCTTGTTCATCACGCCGCAACTCGGCTCTCGCATCGCAGCCAATAGGCTCATCCGAAAATTACCTTCGACAACGAGAAAACTTTCATTTTGTTAAAGATAATATCGCTTCGACAAATACAAATGGCCCAAAGATATAGCCGTGGACGCCAACCCAAATCAAGTTTCTAATCCTTTTATTCTGATTAGTAAGCCATGTACCAAACATATGGCTTATGTAGATCTAGGGCGGTTTAGGCCAAGAGCATAAAAGATGATCCTCCATACCGCTGAATACGACAATCTAGGAATAGGTGTTGGATGGTCCGATTCATATTACAACCAACACATTTCGCTTCCTTTCCAGCTTTTCCTAGTGAGAAAAGGTGATAATTCTACCGCTATTTTCTTCATAGATGAATACACGAGCTCAAGAACACCGCCGCTTTGTCGAAGTACAACTATCTTGTCTTACGTAAATTTTCCTACTAAACGAACCGCTAAACTAAACTACGCTTTGTTTATATTCTTCTATTCTTGAACTACTTCCTCCTCTAAGTAAATCGCTTTTGACTTTTGGTACATCCATTTAGCTATGTATCTAGATACAATAATATGCCTCGATACATAGCAAAATGGACGAACCAAAAAAGTCAAAGCTTACTTTTACAATTTGGAACGGAGGGAGTGCAATTTTTGTGATCTCGCGCCTCTCGCTCTATTAGAGTGGCTATTTTTACGCCGTTCTCCAAACTTAACGCAACCCTCCTCCTTTACCCGGTTTGGGACCTCTCGCTCAGTGACCAAGCTACTTCGATTTCCATCCAACAAAGAGACAACGGTGTCGCCTCAATTTTTCACGCTGTGAAGTGAGGAAAGGTGATAATTTCACCGCTTATTTTCTTCATAGATGAATACACAAGCTTGAGAACACTAACCGCTTCGTCGAAAGTACTACAACTATCTTGTCTTTACAAAAATTTTCCCACTAAACGAAACCGTTGCTAAAACTACAGTGTTGTTTATATTCCTCTATTCCTAAACTACTTTTTTCGTTAAAGTAGGTCGCTTTTGACTTTTTTGGTACATCCATTTAGCTATGTATCTAGATACAATAATATGCCCGATATATAGCAAAATGGACGAACCAAAAAGTCAAAGCGACTTTTACAATTTAGAACGGGCGGGAGTGCAATTTTTTGTGATCTCAGGCTCTCTCAGGATTGTGTAGTCCCTCACAGACGCCTATTACAGAATTAAATCAGATAATATTAGGCCTTGCTAATTTCCGTGTGACTGAAATTTTCAAACTGCTCAAAGCATTTAAGCTTTTTTAGATAATGGATGAGAAAACATCCGCCTCTACATCCGAGGATGTACACAAACCAGCTTTTTATAAGTAGTGGATAAAAAGGTAGAGCAAAACAAGTCTTTAAAAATGTATAAAGAGAACTAAAGCAAATGATAAATGTGCTTCCACCCTCTATAGGGAAACTCCAAAGTAATCACTTTTCACTTCTAGTTTTCTCGCAATTACCGAGAGTGTGTTCTTGTCTTGTTCATCACGCCGCAACTAGGTTCAGCATCGCAGCCAATAGGCTCATCCGAAAAATAACCTTCAACAACGAAAAAAACTTTCATTTTGTTAAAGATAATATCGCTTCGACAAATACTTAAATGGCCCAAAGATATAGCCGCGGACGCCAACCCAAATCAAGTTTCTAAACCTTTTATTCTCATTAGTAAGCCATGTACCAAACATATGGCTTATATAGATCTAGGGCGGTTTAGGCCAAGAGTATAAAAGATGATCCTCCATACCGCTTTCGAATACGCGACAATCTAGGAAAAGGTGTTAGATGGTCTCATTCATATTACAACCAACACATTTCTGGCTTCCTTTCCAGTTTTTCCGACATTTTATTTGTTCTCCCCTCGGTTTGTTTAGTCCTCATAAGAAAGCCTATTACAGAATTGAACTGTATAATTTTATCCTCACATGGATATTTTCGCTTGTAGATACCGAACTTGACACCCGAAAGTGTTACTATAATGTTGTTATCTATGTGGTTTTGTCATAGGAAACCGCAACTACCGCCGCTTATTTTATTTATAGAGATGAATATACGCGGAAGATAGAACAATGATCGCACCTTTTCCTCGCCCCTAGAACTGGTGAAGCTTTGTCGTGGTGTGCCGGCCGCTGACGACGCCGAAAAATGGTAAGCCGCAGCTATGTGTGATATACAAACCCTACTTATTGTTAGCTTTTTGCTTAGTGCTAGCTGTTGACTTCTCTCGTAACCTAAATCGCTTTGATGTAGGTGTCTGTTAAGCACATTTACAACATCATCCGCAACGAAAACAACTTATTCTCTAGAGGATGGCCGAGAGCTACATATGAAGAGACAGAGCAAGAGATAGATGATGGTACCACAGTGGGGCAAGAGAGAGATGATGGTACCACAGGGGGCGCTCGATTTTTACCGGAGAGGGGTAGCCATCCGGCTTTCCGCAAGCGAAAAGCGGAGGGTCGTGACACACACAAGGTGGCCGGGCAAGATAGTTGTCACGGGCGCCAAGCCGAACGGGTTTCCTAATCGAAGGTGGCCATGCTAAGAATGAAGAGACTTGCCGGGTCCGATTGCTGTACAAAAGGTCCCCTTGCTCACATATTCAGCCTCTTCCTTAAGTGCTGCAACAAAGGAATTGTTATTTGAGAACCGTGGTCTAGAATTCATTGGAGTTTGTAGGCAACTTAAGGCGCATAGCATATATGAAGCCGCGGGCAGCCAAGAGGGGCAAAAGTTTTAGGACCTTCAAAAGCGATCTAGTGCGGAATTACGCCATGAAGGGGTTGATGCCACGGGAAGCACCCATACATCACCAAGGATGAATGGGCAGCTTTCGCTGAAGCCGAAGAGCAAAGAAAGAGGCACCGCAACAAGTGAGAGATACAAGCGCTTAGGGAGAAGAACAAGCATGACCACCGCCTCGGGTACGTGGAGGTTATGAGGCAAAGTTCGGCGTGGGAGAAGGAGGACACTTACTTACCCACAATAGCATCAAGAATCCTTGGCATGAATTTTCCAAAGGAACCGCTAGCCGCATTTTTGGCGGCACGGTGCGCCCGCTATGTCGTAATAAGGCCGCAATTATTTGGTCGTGAAGAGTCTCTCGGCTTTATCCGGAGAAGGTTTTAGAGAAGACCGCCTCGCGTTTCTTCCGAGGGCACCGTGTAAGGGAAAGAGATATGCTCACAGAGGTCCCGGGCACCCCAGAAGCGCATTGGGCGCAGCGCGGTATGTCTAGTATGACCGGTTGAAGTTTTGCCGGCTTGGCCGACATGTACGTAAAAGAGGAAATCTCCGTGCGCGCTGGGTCAAGCATATAGAGAAGAGTTTGACCTCAACTAGATGAGCTCACGCCTAAGGTGGCGGCGCGCGGAATCAGAGGACATGGTTCATCACCGCCAACACCCCTAGCCGTAGGTGGTGTGAAGAGCAGCTACGCGCGAAGTCGATTTGGCGATGCCGCAGCTTGAGATACTTTCCACGCCAGCACCATGTACCCTTGCAAAGAAGACTCGAGGTTATCCGTTGAGGTAGCAAGGGGAATGGTATACCCGAATCAACTACATCTTAAAGGTCAACCAATACCGAAGGACATTCTATTGTTTTTATTGATCATGTAACTCCCGGTTTTGAGGCTACACTATCGATCCGCCGACAAAGCGCAGATTAAGGCTCTTGACAAAGCTATGTGTAAGATGATCCAAAGGGAGCAAAGCCCGCCTTATCAGTAGCATTCCTAAAGTTCTCTTCTTTACCGCCCCAAAACCTCCCCGGCCTACTGCCGCCTCCCCAATGAAAGTCAATCTAAAGGACTATATGACACGCAGCCTTAAATGGGAATGACAAAAATGATCGAGTCCCTCCTCGCTGTAATGGATGGGAATGCGCGACCGCCGCATGCCAATGACGTCGAGTGCCTTGCGAGTGCACGGGCTAACGATGTGGAAACCGGCTTGCAAGGCAAGGATGACCGATTGCCTCGTAGGGTCGCAGGGGCCGAGAATGCGGGGAGTGGCTCGCATGACAAGAATGTCCGTAGTGCCTCTCGTGAGTGCAAAATACCGAGAATCAAGCATGGCTCAACAGCCAGACGACAAGGTCCAAACAAGCATGTTTCGTGCAAGAAGCATGGAGGTCCAAACAAGAATGTACAAGTAAGTAGTGCTTCACTTGGAGTTCTCGCGACTCGTACGTGTTTCCATTCAGTGAATAACCATCGCGGTTTCATATGTTTGCAAAGGCTACCGCGAACCGATGAAAAGACATGTGGGTTCTACACGCCCACCACTTCCCCGGCCGCGATGAAACAAGTTCATCCGACCGTCACGAGGTAACTCCGGCGCAGCTCCATCATGTGTCTACCTTTGTTTGGCAATAAAGACCATGTGTACAAATCGAACACTTATGCCTACCTTTCTTTGTATTAGGTTTCATTTGTCTAGAAATTCATTAATTTGGAGGATATTAGAGAGGAGATCGCCAAGTTTGTTATGGAAGAGATCATCAGCCCCGGCGAAGTATTCGCTTTCGTGAACTGTGAGTTCCTTCGCTTTGCCGCATGACGATCGTGGATACATGCATTTGAACTGTTATTTGTGTTGTGAACAACTGTGTGGCGTCCCCTCAACAACCGGTATGTCCGTGTGAAGAACATTCTCGAGATACACATGAATTTTCGTGAGATACACATGAATTTTAAGAAATACACATGAATTTTCCATGCCGCAGCGTCCCGCCATTTGTTTGTGATCGGACCTGTGTACGCCTCTAGTCTCGGACACGCGATGCACCCATCTTTAACCTCGTCAGAATAACTAAATAAGTACGCACTCACCGCAGCCTAACGAAGCGCCTGCGGGTTTCGGAATAGTTTCGCCATAAGAATCCGTCCGTAATATCTAAATTATTAACTATTGTGTTTCCGATGCATCTGGTGAACCACCGTCTGTAGTCTCGCGCGTCGCTTCCGAGCACCGTGTAAACACGTCTGACATAGAAACCTCGACGCGCATTACGCCGAAAAGGACATGCATCTAATTTACCGTAGCTACGATCGCAGCAACATCTCGCTACAAGCCGCCTGAAATGTGAACAGTTACAGTCAGAAAAAACCGCGTCTTCGAAACTAAGCAAAAGCTACAGACGCGAACAAAATGAACGTCTGTAAACGTTACGAACTACGCACAGTGCATTCACGCGACACGCCCAGTAATGAAGCTTGCGAAACCATAGACACGGGTTTGGCGTATGTCTGTAATCTCGCCCGTATTATAGTCGGTTATCGTCCGCACGGGTCTGTATTTTACCACGCATCGCGGCGACGGTTCACTGGCCGGGCGTCTGTGCCAGTGTACCACAGCTTATAGGCGCTGCGGGTACGCCGCTGCCATTACGCGCCATATTGTTACGCACGCAGTTTTGTAAAATGGGTCCGCGGCAAATGTAAGTTTCTACGCCATATGTCGCTAACGCATCACTACTTTTGACGCGGTACCGGCATTGCTGATGCCGCGGGTCTGTGACGTTTCCAGAGGTACAGTCGCATCTTAGGAAATCATGTCTATAGATACCAGAGACCACTACCGAGAAAATCCCCAGATTACCACGCTCCACCACGGCGATGTGTAACAGCGCTCACTACGACGGGAAGTTTGAGACGCGACGAAATCCCGTCTGTATTAAAGCCCGGCTGCAGACGCCACGACAGGTCTGTAAAGTCAGACATTTAGAGACTTAATGGGCAGACGCTGCTGATCTGTGAAGCCCTCAACGCGCTTAATCGAAGAGGCCTTTTTTACATAGTGAATGCCGATACTATCGCGGATCGGGTGCGCGCCAGTGTAGTGTCGAGCTTTGGCGCCAGTACTACGGCGTATAGTAACTTCTGCATCCGAGGGTACCGGGTCTTGGTGTCCGGAGAGTACTTCACTAATGAAGTAGACAGTCGTTGGACCGGTAAGGAGTGCCCCTCTTCTTGTCGCCGACAAACTATGGCCGCCACCACCGGGTGGTTGCGCCACGCATGTGAGTAATTGCTCCCCGGTTTGGTGGTACTAGAACCGGTGGGTTGGTAAGTATCCTTTTCAAGTTCCCCCGAGCTTCTTCCGCTTCAAAGAGTCCAAGTAAAATGCCTCGATTTCTTCTCGAGTCAGCATAGGGGTAATCCTTTTCCCCGTACCTAGAAATGAATCACCGAGAGATGCTAGGCAGCCCATGAGCTTTTGACCCCCTTGAGGTTGGTGATTGGCTCCATGTTGGTTACCGCCGCAACCTTGGTTGGGTTGGCCCCAATACCTCGCCGCGAGACAATGAATCCGAGAAGCTATCCCGCTGGGACCCCTCGAACACACATTTCCTCCGGTTGAGCTTGACCCCTTTTTCATTAAGGAAATTAAACGCTGCCGTCAAGTCATCTACTAAGTCCGCCATCTTTTGGATTTTACTACGATGTCGCCGACGAAGCTTCAACTATCCGGCCCTATAAGTTCGCCGAACACATGTTGCATGCATGGTTGATAAGTGGCTCCAAATGCCTCACCGAAAGGCATGGTGAGGTAGCAAAGACATCCCGGCGGGTGTGATGAAAGAAGTCGCGAAGTTGGTCGGTGTGGATACAGATCACCAAAGAACTCTACCGAAGTTATTCGCAGTGGTTCTATCCTAGCCTCGCGCCACAAACAACCCCCGTAAGGCAATGGAAGCATAGCTACGGTGACTTCGTTGTAAATAGGATAGAACACTAGTCGACATCTTGTTTAGAGTTCGGGTGTTCGGGTTCCTCTACGACAACCCTCTCTCAGATCCGACTAGGGATCGAAACGAGTTCCTTGGCCCCTTGGACTATAAAAGGCGCCAAGGAACACCTCATAGAGGAGAGCACGAACACACGTAACACAAGCTTGGCTATGAAGCTTTTAAAGATAAAAACCCCGCTTCCCATGTCAGCCACGCAACAAAACCGCCGGGTTCTAGGTTCGCCGAGGTTCAACAAATCCCGCCCCGCTCACCCCCCGTGGCGTGCTCTCGGTCCGTAAAACATCGACACCGGCGCGCCGTGTAGGGGCTCGCCGACTTCAGCACGAGAGTCCGGCGACCACGATATCATGAGTACATCGGGCGAGGATGATCATCTTCGGTCATGGGTTTGCTTAGATCGATGGCGACGGCGAAAACTCAAAGTCGCATCATCAAGAAAACCAAGACCGAAGAACCAGAACTCGCCGAGAAGCTCCAAAGAACCGACGATACCGGCCGAAGACGGAGAACAAAGTCGGTTGCTCGGGACCAAAGACGGAAGGACCCAAACCCGAAACCAACCCGGAAGGTAGACAACTGTGGTTCGAGTACGGACCCGAAAGCAACTCGGTACAACCCAACCCCGGCTTGATAAGGGAAGCTACCCAACTCGAAACTTTTTTCACCAACACAACCCAACTCTGAGAAAGAAGGCGAATTCGATATAACCCCTCGACACCAGTCCGATTACCATTTCGCTTCCCTACGACTACGCAACGCAAATAAGCTCACAAGATTCAAGGAGCCCAAGACAACTCAAGAGAAGATTGAGATTCCTTTGAGGGCTTAATAAAGAGGGCTCATATTGACAAGAACCCCGCAGGAGTGCATCATCCATCGCCAAGAACCCTCAACAAAGCCGATCGTCAAGCAACGGGACAAACAGGGAGGACCAACATCATAAGGCCTACCCCTGACGGAAGGAGGGCGACCCAAAGCTACAAATGCTAAGGAAGTCTTTATGGTGGCTACAAATGCACCCCACTTACCCCGACCGAAGCCCCGCACATCGATCCAATCGACGAAGGCCTATCCAACATCTCTACGACGAAAAGAACCCTTTGAAGACGAAGGAGAACACCAATGTCAAGAAAGGCCGAAAAGGAACAAGCTAAAGGGAGGACGCCGAATCGTGGCAAACTCACGATGCAAGCCCCGAACAAATATCGCCGATCTACATGAGTACGAAAAGGCTAAAATCAAAGAGAAGTCAAGATGATCAACGAGCAACCCGAAAGGCTACAAGGGTTGATTGACCGCCTCAAGATCTCCACGGATCTAAATGACGAGGAAAGGCTCATCAAGGAGGCATTGCAAAAGGCTATCCGAAAAGAGATCCCGTAACGCCACAACCAAAGGCTAACAGCCTCCCTCATGCTCCAAGGAGTCGATCCAACATCTTTGAGAGGTCGGGAAGGCCGTAGGGTTCAAACAACTCCAGCCACCCCGAGGGATGGTAGACAATACCGAGACCCCCGAGGGAAAGCCCCGCCCAAGACCAAGCCGATGAGAAGAAGTCGCAGAATCAACATATCGACCGACCGAACTCATCCAAAAGGAGGTAGAACCTCGTGAGGACTTGAAGAAAGAACGACGTAAAGCTAATGACAGTTTCCTTGCTTCAAGAAAGATTGCAGGAAGTCAAGCTACCCCAAAGTTCAAGCCTTCAAATCATTCAAAAATACGATGGGAAAACAGAGCCCGCATAATGGCTCGTAGTCTACTCACAATCCATTGCCGGGCCGGAGGAGATGATGACGCAAAAGCCGCCTTCTTCCCATGGCCCTAGAGGCTCTACCGCCCAATGGTTCGACAAGCTCGAAGAAGGCTCAACTGACATCGGGAAGACTTGAAGAGAGCGCTCGCAAAGAACTTCAAGCAGAATCATCACCCATCCTATTACTCAGCCGAGTTGAAAAGCCTCAAAGCGTAATGAGAGTCCCCGAGAGATTACTACCAAAGATTTGGGGAGATGAGATCCCAAGCACATGACATCACCGAGAGAGAAGTGATAGACGCCTTCTCGTAACGGATTTTCTCAAGATGGCGCCTCGATTTCTACAAAGACAACCCGAGGACAAACGAGCAGCTCAAGCTTATCGCTGAGAAGATGCTTGCTGACATTTCTTAGCGAATCAAAGGAAACAGTATAAAACCCATCCCCAATAACAATAAATACTTAAAATGCTCCGCTAACATTCCCAAGTAAAACCACCATGTCGGTGATCCGAAAGGGATTGTCAACGGATAGATCTTGCCATCTTAGATATTTCATCCGCAGTTTATTTTATCTATCATTGTATCATTTCACCCTAAGTATTCAGTGGTATCAAGTATTTATATTTTCCCAAAGGAAGGCATGTGATTATTAGCATGGCATCCTAATAGAGGAACATGTGTTTGCTTAGACCAAATTGTTCATAATAGGGTAAGCAATAATGGTTTATGGATAGTATGACACACACTTAAGAATCCACCAAAGAAAAAGGATAAAGAAAATAGATAAAGAATAAATGAATAATCTAATGGAGTAATTCTAATGTATCTAGTCATGGCCATACAAATAAATAGTTAGGATCATATGCAAACTAATCTAAGCATGGTTAGGTCTAGGATACCGTGGAGACTCCCCTGATACCATACGGCCCGATGGGAAGCATTTACTTAACTCCTACAAAGACACACCTAACGGGGGGATTTCAAGGGATCTGGCCAAGGCTTGTCACTTACCAAGCCGCCTACCCTCAACCATGGCATGCACTCATATCCGCAGTGTCGTAATACCCGGCACCATGCCCGCATATCGAAAGCACTACTCTTGTCCCCCAGATCCCCACCGCACGAATGGACTGACTAGAACAAGAGCAAACCCGGCGAACAATCTAACCGATATCCCACCTCTAATCAAGTTAGGCATATGATGATCGATGAAGAACCGAGATGAACATGTCCAGATTATGATATGTAAACTATATGCTAGTTCATATACCAACACTAGAACATGAACAAGACTATACTCTAGTTCATAAGTTAGGCCAAGAACATAGATGTAAGACTTGCAAATAGAAGAATGCTCCATTGAAAGGATATATTACCAAGGCACTTTCTTCTAGAAGACAAGCCCCTCCTTGTAGCTCTTCTACCCAAGTGCAACCAAGAACTAAGAAGAAGAAGAAAGAAGAAGTAGAAGAAGAGAGAGAGGTCGAGGTGCTAGAGAGAGGAAGATTGCCGGGTTTGCCGGACTCCAAGTGGTGTGTGTTGAGAGAGGGAGAGAGAGGGCCTACTTATACACTTGGAGGAGGGGCCTAAGTGCTAAATTACACCAAAACCGACCTGGTAAACCTTCCTATTCCGAGCAAACCGACCATCCAACGGCGGAATCCCCATTTGGCGTGCATCGAACCGCCTTCCCCTGTCGGGGCCGAACCGCCTCGTGGAGGGTGCGGCCGCACTGTGAAGCGCTGGGCAAGACCCCCCCAAGGCCTGCCCCGGCCCTCGGTGGGGTGTCTTCCCCTTGTCTTGAAAAGTTGTGGGTCGGGCTTGGCTCGCCCAGCTTTGAAGTTTTGGGTCGATTTGCTCCTCGGGCTTGTGTTTTGCAATAATGCGCTTTCCTGATGGCTTAGTTTGGTCGATTTTCCACTTGCTTTTATTATAAATCTGCAAAATAAAAAATAATAGACACTACAAGTGGAATTTTATTAGTGATAAATGCATATGAGTATAAAAAGGTATAGTTTTACTCCCTTTATGGTAGTAAGTTGACGGGAAATATGTCGCTGGTGACCGCCAACAAACTCCCCCAAGCTTACCCTTGCGCCGCCCCTCGAGCAAAAGAGAGATAAGTACTTGGTTGTTGATCGTGAGTTGCTACTATGCCGACACGCTTTACAAGTGCCGTGGTTATAATAAGATTTTCTACTAGAGTTTGAATAAAATGGCACATCTTTTTCCCCACCCTTTATTACCTTTCATCGTGAAGGGCTTTTTAGCTTTTCTCAAAGTCTTGGGGTGGTTGCTAGATAGAATCGTTATAAATGTAGATGCTTATCATTCATCCTTTTGATCAACTTTTTATCCGGTTTTTTTTTTTTTAGATAATATTTATTTTTCCGAGAAAGTATGGGCTTTATTGCTATATATATATATATATATATATATATATATATATATATATATATATATATATATATATTTTGAGAGGTGGGCTCTTCTCCTCTAGACTTTTGTCTTTTATTTCCTCTCTTTTTTCTTTCTCTTTTTTTAGAGATGTGGGCTCTACTCGCCTGACACTTGTCCATTTTTTCATCTCATTTTTTTTTCTTTTTTTAGCATAGCCCATATCATTTCTTTTTCTTTCAAAGTAGATTCCCTGATGTCAAGTTTTTTTTTTTGGACGAAATCATAGCAAATCCATTTATACCATATCATACTTGGCAAACAACTTAAACTAGATAGAGCCTATGCAACCCACATGAATCAGTTTTTTCAGATGAGTTTTTAAACTTAGCCACTAAATCCAAACTTTAGAGAAATTCAATTATAAACTAGGCAATGTGCAAAAGCATAAGACGAGAGCAACTATTCATCATTTCAACAAGGGACTAAGACTAAACATTTTCATATCTCATATATATAAGCATTAAGGCACATAGAAGAGCTACTTATTCTATTTTTGGATTTTTTTTTTTTTAGATGCAAGATTTCTGAATTTAAACATGCTAAAATAAAATAAAAAATTTGATGGAAGTAAATATGCAATGCAATGATACCTCGGGGGGTCCTCCCCAAGCTATCTGAGGCCTACCGATCGATCGGCCTTGGTACCTGCATCACTTCCTCGCTAAGCGCTATGTAGCCATGTTGGACTCCAATTGGGTCCATCTCTCGACCGCTCCCCCTCCTCGCCGCCATCGCCCGGGTACTTTTTGCACATGGGTATTGAGCGGTGCTCACGTTCCTAGTGCGGACGCCGAGGTGCTGCGCTTGATACCGATAGCCTCCACCCCTTGTGGTGGCTGCCCGCGGCCGGATCGGGGGGGGGCATATCGCCGAGCCGCCGCCAAAGTCAAATCTGCTGGCCCTCCATGCCGCCAGATCTCCTTTCGTGCCATTCCTCATGGTGCCGCAGAAACTGAGGCGGCGCCCCCACCTAGGATCATACCCGGTATTACCCCGGGTCCCCATAGGATGAGGCCATGCCGCCCTCAAACATCGGGTGTAGGCTATGGCTGCGTCGTGGGCGCGAAGTAGGGCCCACGGATGTCCAGGTACGGGCGCAAAGGCTTTGGCCGACGCTCTGGGAGCTTGAGCTTCTTCCCCCCCTCACGTGCAGCGCCTTCTGCATGGGGGAGTCTTCAAGATCGCCGGGGTTGAGGGCGGAGCTTGTGCTTGTTTGTCGAGCTATGTCTTGACGACCGCCAACCCCACAATAAGATCTTCCCAAATTTTCATGGCTTCTCGCAAAAACGATTGAGCAAGACCCGGTGTGCAAGGGTTAGATGAAAGTATGAACTTTCACACCCGCAGTTCTTGCTCTAAGACAATGTTTTTGGTGGAGAAAATGGAGGTAGAACAAGTGGGAGAGAGTGTGAGAGTGAGAGAGAGTGAAAATGAGAGGTGGGTGCTCACACCTGTTTCACACCGCAAGCTATTTATAGCCGAGCCAACGTCCGAGGGGTCGCAGGCCCACACAACGCTTAGGAGCCGCTTGGCGGCGGGACCCGAAGGGCGCCAAAGATGGGTGCTGGCACACCTTGGGGTGCGCCAAGACCTCGCCTCCGGCCTCTCACCGCCGCGGCTTTGGTCGCAAGGGGGCGCTCAATCGTCACGGGGTGTTCGTGGGTCGCTGTTTGCTCGCTACCGGTTCGACCGCTTTTCTCCCTTTTTGAATTTCTCCAAAAATTTTCAAATATAAACTTATTTTAAATAGAAAAATTATTTTAAAAAATATTTGTATATATACTTTTATGCAGAAAATATTTTTTTTGTATTTTTTATGAAAAGAATTCATTTTATTTATAAAGACTTTTATTTTAGTTTTTGAAAGTATTTTCTTATAGATTTTATGTAATAAATATTTTTTTTGTTGATAATAAAAATACATTTTTTTAAATATACCCCTTTTTTTTCTTTTGAGGAGCAGTGTTATTTATAGTCACTGCCCCGACTCTCCTCAAGCATCGGGCGGTAAGCACCGCCCCGGGTCTCTTGAAGTCGTGATCTTCAACACTCCACAACCGCTTCGATGATGATGATATCCCTCGGTGTGTTGTTGTTTGTACCCGGCGAATGGGCACTTTACCGCCTTACTTCGACGACGGGAAGACTATGAAGCCTTTTTCCCATGCAGATATCGCTTTGGCCGTATAGGAGAAACGGCCTCCCCTAGGAGGAGAGACGATCCTCCGATGGGCCCATATCCGTGATCACAAAATCGTGGGGATGTAATTCGCCTCAGATTTTGATCTAGCACGCCTTCGGTATTCCTCCGCCGCACTTTGTTGATTGATCCGCCATTTGAGGACGGAAGCAGGAGTAAGTGTTCCTCCATGGATTTTGCTGAAGGTGGCCTTGGACATCACATTGATACCGCCCCCGTGTCACGTAATGCATTGACGAAGGTGTGGGGGCCAACAACGCAGTACCGATAAGTGGACGCCCGTGGTCGCCTTCTTAGGCAAATGAATGGCGAGCTCACCGGGTGACTAAGCCCTCGAGATATCATGTTAACCCGACTCGTCGTGGGACCTCGAAGTTGCCCCGATCCTTCCCCGAGTCGTTAATCGCACTTGGGCAGCACCGGGCCACTGTGGTTCTATCATTTTATTGAAGCTCACCTGATTCTTCACACACCGACGCCAACCCTTCGAGCTATTATTCACTCCTTCAAGGATCATGTCTTGATGGCTCATCTTTTTTGGTGAAGTTTTCGCTAATTTTGGCTTGCCCCAAGCATCAGTCCTTCAACGATGGCTGACACTGTGGTTATAGTTGGAGTTGTATCCCCTCGGGTTGCCTTAGAACGGTGGGTTCGGATCGGTTATTCCAAAATCGCCGAGGTTGGCGATACCCGCTGTCGCTGTTGATGAAGGCAGCTTTTTTCACGGGTCTCGTGGCGCTTATCCCCTGAAAGTGGCCAATCTCACTACACGCCTCACGCGTCATGAGCCGCTCGTGGGCGTAAACGGGCGCTTACCGTAGTGGAATTGCAAGCGCCCTCCAAATTTCTTTTAGCAAGAGATTCATTTTTTGGCGCAAGCATATCCACCTCCTTCACGGTATGCATGCCTTTTGTGTTTTGGCTAGGGCTCGTTTCAGCCTTGGTTTGCCACCATTTTATCAATCGGGTCGCTGCCCCGGATGGTGAGCGATAGAAATGCGCCACCGCCAGTCAGGGCGCGAGGTGCCCCCTTTGATATGGCTGCGAGACCATTGTAGAAGTTCGAGCAGCACCAGCTTCTCCATCCCGCGGGTGCGGGTATGCTAGAATGTATTCCTACTTTCTCCCACGCCTCCCAATGGGTTCCATTGATGTTCCGCTGAAATTATTTATCCTTTCCCCTCGTGGCATTGGTTTGCCCATGGGGAAGAACTTAGCCAGAACGCCGCGGAAAGCACTTGGCCCACGATCGACGACTTCCTTGTCTTGTAGAACCATCACTCTCCCTTCCCCCACGAGGGAAAGGAAACAAGCGGAGCCCGATAACGCCGGGTTCGACGCCCTGATGACAATTGTGTCGCATGTTCCAAGGAAGTGTTGGAGATGACCGCCATGCCCTCGCTAGGCGCGCGTACCCACGTAATGGACCTGCTTGCACCATAGTGATCGCCCAAAGGCGCGAAGTTCGTAAAAGCTTTGTCCGCTATTATTCACCACCGCCTGGGCAAGTAATGCTTGGTGACAATGGGAGTAGAGAAATCGCTACAATGACTTCGGGCCATGGCTTGAGATGTTGGTGCGTGGATGCTCTGGCCGACCGTCAGGTTCCTACCGGCCAGTTGAAGTGGCACGTAGACCCGCTCTTCCTTAGGAGTGCCTCTCGATCTAGATGAAGTTTTCCTACAGCAGGAAACCCGACATACACTATCCCGCTTTCACCCACAAATGAGAAAACATAAAAGATTAGCCTCTGATGAGCAAATGGTTGCCACGCCACACGCTCATATTCATAGCCGCCTAGTTTTTTTTTTTCACAATGCCTTCCCCAAGAACGGGCGCCGTAAAATGCTTGTTGACATTTCTAGCGAATCAAAGGAAACAGTATAAAACCCCCACAATAACCCAAAAATACGACATTCCCAAGTAAAAACCACCATGTCGGTGATCCGAAAGGGATTGTCAATGGGATAGATCTTGCCATCTTAGATATTTCATCCGCAAGTTTTTCATCTATCATTGTAGCATTTCACCCGAAAGTATTCAGTGGTATCAAGTATTTATATTTTCCCAAAGGAAGGCATGTGATTATTAGCATGGCATCCTAATAGAGAAACATGTGTTTGCTTAGACCAAAATTGTTCATACCGTGGTAAGCAATAATGGTTTATGGATAGTGTGACACACCAATTTAAGAATCCACCAAAGAAAAAAGGATAAAGAAAATAGATAAAGAATAAATGAATAATCTAATGGAGTAATTTAATGTATCTAGTCATGGCCATACAAATGAATAGTTAGGGATCATATGCAAACCGATCTAAGCATGGTTAGGTCTAGGGATACCAGTGGAGACTCCCTGATACCATACGTCTGATGGGGAAGCATTTACTTAACTCCTACAAAGACACACCTAACGGGGGGATTTCAAGGGGATCGCCAAGGCTTGTCACCTACCTAAGCCAGCCTACCCCCCTCAACCATGGCATGCACTCATATCCACGTGTCGTGAATACCCGCACCATGCCCCCATATCGAGCACTACTCTTGTCCCCCCCAGATCCCCACTGGCGAATGGACGGACTAGAACAAGAGCAAACTCGGCGAACAACGAACCGATATCCCACCTCTAATCAAGTTAGGCATATGATGATCGATGAAGAACCGAGATGAACATGTCAAGATTATGATATGTAAACTATATGCTGTTCATATACCAACACTAGAACATGAA
>JADLZK010007093.1:0-18640 GCA_015847255.1 Hyparrhenia diplandra | reverse complement strand
ATCTTGCGTGCGTGCTTGCCGCTCAAGCAGCTCTGCATGGGAGTGCCTCTACCCACCGACACGTAGTCCACTTTGCCACGGGATGTACTACGCAATCATGGGACTTAATGGCCCCATGTAGTCAATGCCCCACACATCAAATATTTCTATTTGAAGGTTGTAATCTTGGGCATTGCATCTGGCCGTGATGTTCCTAGTCTTCGGCAATTGTAGCATCTTCGATGAACTCTTTGGGTAATGTGTCGTACATCGTCGGCCGAGGAAGAATCCCGCACCGCCAAATTTTGGCTTGGTAATGCGGAATACTCTAGATGTCCGTAGGGAGATGCATGACATTTTTTTTTGATGCATTCCTTCCTCCCTTGGTACGCATCTTCTCGGCAAACCGTCCGCACACACCCTACGGATATGGGTCATCCTAATGTGTGTCGTACGCTCTCCATTTGGAGTTTTAAAACATTTCTCCAATGGTACATACCACGCAACCATGTAATTCACAATGTTTGCGCACCATGGGTTGAAGTCTGCGACACCTTGAGTAGCATGTCGTCGGCGCGGGTAGTCGTTGATTGGTAGTTCATGTTAGTTACACATGCAGCGACAAATGATCCGCAAATCGTATTTTTCTACTCCTTTTTATCTTTCATCTCTATGTCAAATTCTTGGAGTAGGAGAATCCATTGGATCAAGCGAGGTTTAAATCCTTTTGGTAGAAGATACTTAAGGGCGGCATGATCCGTGTAGGCGATTATTTTTCGCCCACTAAGTAGGATCCCGAAACTTCTCGATAGCAAAGACTACCGCCGGAGTTCTTTTTGTTGTAGCGTAATTAAAATTTGGGCTCTGTCGGAGTTTTGCTAGCATATGCGATGGCATGCTGCTTTTGTCCTTGGTTTGGCCTAAGACCGCACCAACAACGTAGTCGCTAGCTAGCGCCGCACATGATTTCAAATGGCAGCGACCAATCAGGGGTTGGATGATCGGGTAGAGATGAGTGCTTTCTTGAGGAGTTTCGAAAGCGTGTAGCACTCATCTGTGAAGTCAAAGGGCACGCCCTGGCTAGCAGGGCGTAAAGGGTCTAGCGATTTGTGAAAAAGTCTTTTATAAATCTTCTATAGAACCCCCTGGCGTGACCTAGGAAACTACGGATCCCTTTTGACATTCACCGGGGTGGTAGCTTTTAGATAACGTCTATTTTGGCTTTGTCTACCTCTATCCCCCTCGGACACGAGGTGCCCAAAACGATGCCTTCTCGGACCATAAAGTGGCACTTTTTCCCAATTCGGTACCAGGTCCTTTTCTTGGCATCGCTTTGCAAGACCCGGTCCTAGGTTCTTGAGACAACTTTCGAAAGTCTTACCATAGACGGAGAAGTCGCCCATGAACCTCCATGATTTCTTCCGATCATGTCGAGAAGATAGACATCATGCCCGCCGAAAAGAAGCAGGTGCATTACACGGCCCAAAAAGACATTCTACCCGGTAGGCATAGGTTCCGTATGGGCATGTGAACGTGGTCTTGCTCGGTCATCCGGGGTGGATCGGGATCCGGTGGTAGCGGTAATGCCCGCCAAGGAAACGAAAGAAAGAATGTTTGGCTAACCGCTCCAACATTTCATCAATAAAGGGCAGCGGGAAGTGATCTTTCTTTGTTGCCTTGTTAAGTTTTCTATAATCAATACACATTCTCCACCCTGTGACTTGTCTTTGCGGAATGAGTTCGTTTTTAGCGTTCTCAACGCATTTGTCATTCCTCCTTTTTTAGGGACCACTTGGACCGGGCTAACCCATTCCAGCGTGTGGTACGGGATAGATAATCCCGGCGTGAAGAAGCTTGAGAACTTCCTTCTTCACGACTTCACGCATCGCATTATTGAGCCTGCGCTGGGGTTCGCATGATGGGGTACTGGCAGGGTCAATAGGAATGCGATGTGTGCAAAGTGTCGGGCTTACCCCTTTTAGATCTTGAATTGAATACCCAAAGACCGATCTGTGTTTCTCTAAGACGGCTATTAGGCTGGGTAGTTTCACATTCACTAAGCTTATCGCTTATGATGACAGGAGCTTGTGAATCGCCATTTAGGAAGACATAGCGTAGGCCTGGGGGTAGGGGTTTAAGCTCAACTGGAGGCCGAGTCAGCTCTTCCTCTTTGGGAAGTTCTATGAGTTCCCCTGAATCGTCCTCTTCTTCAATGAAGAATTGGGCGTCTTTTTCTAGGTCTGTTTCTGGGTTCTCATATAGCATAACTCCCATGACCTCCTCGGTGTCGTACTCAGGAAGGGTTCTATTATCGAGTTTTTAGCTCGAGTAACCGGGGATAGAAAAACTTTTCTTCCCGAGTTTGACATCTAAATCCCGGATATTGATAGATCAAGAATCTTCTCCAAGGGATGCCCGATCGGGATGTCGAAGTCTTGGATATCAAAAATATGAAAATCCAGAGACAATTTGACATCCTTGTATTGGAAGATTTGTTCATGTATAACTTCACGGCTTTCAATGGTGGTGCGTGGTGCTATGCGCAGGTCCGTGCTTTGGGGGGGTCCTAATGGCTTCTTCGTCACAAGTTTGTGCAAAGGTTTTGGACATTATGTTTACCCCCACAGTAGGGTTATACATGACTTCCACCCAGTTTCCCTGATATTTGCAATGGATTGATGTAGAGGGGCCACTTATCCGAATTTCTTCGAAAGAGGGTCCTTCCTCTCGCAACCATTCCATGCTCATTATAGCTGTTAGCTCCTTAGTAGACTCCTGGAGAAAGAATTTATCCAGGGGTTGTTCAGGGCTAGCCGGGACAGGTGGTTTCTTCCATTGTTCGTACTTCGAGGTGTCACCGAATTGATCAGTAAAGTCAACCTCGAAGAACGGGAGATCCGTGCATGCGGTCTCCTTGTGTGTTTTGTTCGGCGAGGGTCTCTCTATATAGGTTTAACGGGTTCGGCGTTAGCCAAAGAGACTTCCTCGGTTTTACGCTTGGGTTCTACTCGGATGGGTTCTAGCGGAGGAGTATTCTCAAGACTACGGTTTAGGAGAGCTTCTCCTTCCGTTGGCGGTTTTGTGGGAAAATGACCCTCCGGCGGCCTAAATCAAGCGGCGGGGTAGTTGCCCCTGTCAATCCTAGCCAAAATCTTTGTAAAAGCACATGGTTTGGTATGGGCAGTGCGGGCCGGATCGTAAGCGTGGTAAACCGGTCCCGGGCTGCACCCTAAGGTTTCACCCTCTATTTGTCGGAAGTTGAGTATCTCTTGTCGCGGGGCCGCGATTACGGATATAGGGTAGAACGCTACACGAGAATCTGTTTCGCGATTCTTCCCATTCTCCGTTTACCCGACCCTACGTTATGGGCGTACCATTGAGTCGCCCTCGGTGAGAGAACGGAAACAACTTCCACCTCGGCGTGTCGTGTGTCATGCTCGCAATGTCGGCGACCCACCCGAGACGCTGCTCAAACTCCGTAAGTGATGATAGGGGTTTTCATATTCGAGCCTGAAAAGGCTCGGGCCTGAACCATGGCTATAAAGCCGGGCGAGCTCATACTGGCGTGATTGGCCGCGGGTGACGTGGTTCTCACGAGCTTGCCCTTAGGAGCGGACAGGATTTGTAGGGTAGGTTGCTCCATGAGTAACAGGGACTCTTTTTGGTATTTTTGTTTAAAAAGGATACTACCAAGTCCACAGTCGACTAGGCTCGAGATATAACTACGACAACCATCCCCGCAACGGCGCCAGAAATGCTTGTTGGTGTTTCTTTACGCGCGTAGCGAGATCCGCAAAGCGCCACGGAAATATCGTTGTAGCACGTCACCCGGTGGTAGCGGGGTATCGTATTTTACACAAGGACGGTCGCTAGCGACTTTTCTCTCGACTATGTCAACCTAAGGCAAGGGTTTGTTTTCTAAGAGTAGCGAGGTATCTATAGGCTAAGTTTTCCAGTGCGTGATTTCTAAAGTCTGTTGTCTACTCACTACGGGCACCGGCCGCGCCCAAGCTGGGCGAGTCCGGGCAATTAGCTCTCACGACACAGCCGACGTGGGGATTTCAAGGGGACGGACAAGGCTTGTGGCGACCAAGCCGCCTACCCTCAACCGTGGGATGCACCGCCCAAAAAGGTAGGTGAACGCTAGTCCAAACACCACGTTTGCACTATTGGTCCACGAGTTCTTGATGTTGGCCAAGGTTCCCCCTCAAAGAGTTCCTTCACCAAGAACTAACGCTCTTAACGAGACAATCTACCGATCCCGCTAAAGTCTACAACAACTAAGAAATATCTGAAGGAAATTAAGTAGGCTGCAAGATAATCACAAGACTCCTTACCAAAGTGTAAGTAGCTTGCAGAGGTACAAGCCGGTGGGTGCCGACAAGTCCGGCACTCCGTCCTCCTAGGAACCGCGGATCACCGAGGGGCGAACCGGCAACTCGGGTAGAAAGAACAAAGCTTCTTTTTACTAGCTTTTCCCCTCTCTCACTCTCTAGAATTAGAAGATAGAAGAAGAAGTAGAAGAAGAAGAAGAAGATCTAATTCTACTCTCTTGCACAAGTGGACTGGTTTCTCCTTAGAATTGTTGTGTAGAGAGGTGAAGGAGGGAGCTATTTATACACAAGGGGAGGGGCCTAAGTGCTAAAAAACACCAAAACCGAACTAGGAAAACCTTCCATATCCGCCAAACCGACCATCCAACGTCGGTAGTGTCCGTTTTTGGAAGGTAACAAACCGCCTCCCGAAGCTAGGCCCGAACCGCCTCGGCCGAGGGTGCGGCCGCAGGAGTGGTGCGCGGCGCACCGCCCGGGGCCGCTCGGCTCGGGCTTCGCAGTTGGGCCTCCTTTGCCGTGAAAAGTTGTCCGGTGGTCTTGGCCCCGCCTGGTTTTGTCGTTTGTTCGATTCTTGTTTGGGCTTGCCATTTGCTTCTTTGGGCCTTTTCTATTTATTGGTTTTATTTCTTTTTCTTTGTATTTTTGGCCCAAAGTGATCATTCTTGAGTTGGTACCGCAAGTCCAAATAAACACCAAAACTTTGGAATATGTTAGTTGAAATCCCTATTTCTAGGTTGTTTTGGTGTAGGTTGATGGTATTTAATTTGCAGTTGGTTACCGTCAACAATCATAGATTCTGGTAGCTCAACAGTTCCCATCCTGCCGGAGAAGTCCAAGACACGCAACCATTTAGCCTTTGAGAAGATGTCTGGAGGAAGTTTCAATCCTCTGCAATCCTTAAAATGCATAGCTCTTGCCTTTGTAGGCATGTTGCGGCATTTTAGGGCCATACCAGCAAAATTTGCGAGTAAAAATGTACCGCACCTAGCCATTCTAGAACCGGAGTTCTGTCTTGACCGTGAAAAACATAGCAACTTCCTCTCCAAAGAATAGATGTTGTAAGTGCATAAACAAAGTCATGCATCCGGTATGCTTCATTACAAGTACTTAGAATACCTTGCAGAAATCTACAAAAGTGAATTTACAATAGATCAGTCGTGCAACAATGAATATAAAAAGTAGTATATGGAAAAATTAAAAATATATTGTGGACATTTCTCTAAAGTCCTGGTCGAAAATAGTGAATATATATAGTGCCTTGTTCTGCTTCAAATGATCGTAGACAGAGCGTTTGAATTAGATACAAAGGTTAGCAAAGAGAAATCTGGGTTCAATGCAGTCACTAATCACTGGTTACATACATAACAATACTACAAAACTGACATCACTGTCGGCCCATTACTATCAGTTATTACACATAAATAATTTGGTTCTTACATAGTACTGTAATTTCTATTTTAAAGTTTGGCTCAGTCTTTGGAGGTCGCCCGGCGGCCGCTCCCCTCTCCTCCCTGAGTTGAGTATTTTTCCGAGTCGCGCTTGAAAGACTCCGAGAGACTCAGGTTCTGCTTGTTTCACTACAACTTTTGCGAGACCCTTTCACTACAACTTCTGGAGATTATAATCCGGCCGCAAGCTCCTCGAGTGTGTCGTCGTCCCTACTCGAGTCTGGACCCGAGGGACGTCCATATATGTCTCGTAGCTTAGGTCTTGCTTCTTTTTTGACAATGTTCGCTTGCTCTTGCTTCATCTAGTTTTAGCTTGTTATGTCTCACGGAATACTATTACATCGAGATAAAAATCGGGTGCTAGCAAAACAACCTTGTTATCCGTAATGTTGTTATATTATCAAAAAATTGTTCAAATTTGGAATGCTCGCTCTCAAGAATGCGTATCGAACCTCAGTATTGCTAGTTTGTGCATTGTAGCTCAACAAACGAATTCGAAAATTGATTTGTTCCGTAAAAGAGGCAAATTTTGGCCTTGTGTTGAAACAAATTTGGCATCGAACACTCACCTCGTTATCTCTCTCTCTCTATCGATCGAACAGGCATATGAAATGACTCCATACGTGACCCACGATGTACAGTACACCTACTATACACAAAGTGTTCAAGCATGTCATCATGATTATGATTCTACAGACCCATGCTTGAAAAAACGAGTCTCAGTAGGATAGTGCGGATGACACTGCGAGGATGGACGCAACGACAAGTTTTTATATTTTCCAAAAAAGTTTTGACCAAAACCTTTTCCAACAATACTACGGGGACTCACGCGTCGGCGAGGAAGAGACGGGAGACGGCCGTGGCAACGTGAACGCTTCTGGTTCCTTGTCGCAGAAGCGTCGGATTAATTATAGACGAGAGAGAGAAAATGGCCACCGGCGGGCCCCACAATTTGAAATACCTAAAAAATGTTTTACACCAACTGAGAAACCAAAAATCTAAATTAAATTCGATTGCTACACCATTAAATTTGTTCAATTAATTCTTCAAAACAAGATATCACATGGATATACGTACGTATTTAGATAAAATTACAAGTGGGCCCACACGATGGTAGTTTTTTTTTTTTTTTTGACTAGGAACACGATGGTAGTTGGGATAGAGTAGAGGACAAACTTTTTTCAAGGCCAAATTCCTAATTCTCCCATAGTCCTAGTACCTCCAAACAATGTTTGAAAATTTCGAAATAGACACAAGTTACAGTCGCCCTTTTACATTAACCGTGGGACCATGGTGTCTGCATCGAACACTCTACAGTTGCCACCTCGGATTCCTTTATAGTGCTACTATGGGCGTTTTCTCTCGCAGACCTCTCGTCTCTACCTTCTCCCATACACCTCTCTTCTCATACTTGTACTAGTAGTACTCTTCTCACCTCTTCTCCGTCCCGACTTTCCAAACTCATCTCAAGCAAACAAGAGTAGAGAGCGGTCCGACACAGGGGACTGCCTCGCGGTCTCCATCCTGGGCAGGTGCACCTCTTTATCACATCCATGCAGCTGGATATGTTTTTTCATGTGGTTCTAGAAACAACAAATAGAAGTTTTTTTCTTTTTTGGTGGTTGCGGATCCATCCGTCAGCGGAAGCACATCTTCTTTTCTTTTTGGTGGTTGCAGATTCAACCGTCCGCGGAAGCACATCTTCTTTTCTTTTTTGATGGTTGCAGATCCGGGGTCCGTCGCGGAAGCACATCTTATTGGGTAAGCACCGAAATCTAGATTGTAAAGTGCATTATCCTTCCTTTTTGAAGGTTTTTGAATGGCTCTAAAAAAGGTTTTGTTTTGTCCTGCATATCTGTGGTGACTCGTGCTATCTATAAGCTTGTACAACATTGCTCAATAATTTTGTTGCCTTATACCTTTTCCGATTCATCCTAGGACACCGAGGTACAAACACAAAGACCTACGCGGATAACAAACAAAGCAATATCTGAAATGCCTTTCTCAGCGCAAATGACAAACAAAGCAATATCTGAATGTTGTACGGATATTGAAGGTATGCAAGACGTTGATATCTACTCAATGGTGCACTTCTTCATGCATGTAAACAACTATGTACTATCTTCTTGGGTGAGCACCGAAATCTAGATTGTAAAGTGCATTATCCTTCCTTTTTGAAGGTTTTTTGAATGGCTCTAAAAAGGTTTTGTTTTGTCTTGCATATCTGTGTGTCTCATGCTATAGCTTGTACAAAGATGCTCAATAATTTTGTTGTATTAAATACTTTTTTCGATTGATTCTAGGTACAAACCCAAAGACCCACGCGGGAGATTATAAAAGGATGGGAGGCATGAAAAAAGCACATCCCGTTGTCTTTGTGCTCTGTTCGAGATTGGCAACCACAACGGCGTGCTCCTTTTTGATATTTGCAACCACCTCTGCCTTTGCCATCTGCGGCTCCTCGGCTGGCCTCGGCCTGTTTTTGCCTTTTTGAGCTCATCATTTAGCAGGGGCTACTTGCTTGAGTTGCACAACCGCCCTCGTTTGGATCCAAGAGGATTCTAAAATCCTTGAGAAAAAAATCGTGTAGCTTCCAAACATACCCTAGATTCTAGAATCGATGGTCGATTGTAAAAATCCAGAATCAGCCCAAGAGAAGATTTTACCCGATTTTGCCCATCCACATGTCTATAACCATAAAATTTGTTTCTAGAATCCGGTATCCAAACACAACATTCGTATTTTATCTAAAAAATCTAGATTCTAGAAATCTAGCTAAAATCAAGATTTTGAGAATCCAAAATCGATCCAAACAGGGCCGTCCTCATGTTGCCTTGGCCGCGCAATTGCCTCGCTTTTGATGCACAATGTCACTTCATCATGCTGGGCCTTAGCCGCGCCCTCCTACTCATCTACGCTAGAGTAATTTGAAGATAATAAATCTTGCGTTCTAGGCCCAAGGTGTGGTGCGCTCCAAGTGAATAGTAGCGTCTCTACCTTGACGTGCACATTAGGGATATGCATCCCATGATATGAGTATTGTTGATCTTTATGAGTATCCATTGTGTGTGACCAAGCATATTATGACCTATGTTGCTTGTAAACTTCGTTGTCATATACCGTACATTGTGGAGAGTTTACAATGGATGGAACTTCTACTCATGTGTCAAATTTGATTGTGTGAACGTCTAGCTTGTCATATTTTTCTTTTGTCATATTTAAAAAAATTGAGATGCTGACTCCATAAGACTAATGACGTGAACTTGTTTGTTCATTTGTGGCACTCGCCGCACGGTTGATAGTGCAGTTTTATGGTTTATTGAAACTTTCTTTGTCAAGATGACCGCTTGTGGTTTTGAACTCGATTTCTTTGTATACACATCCATAGTGATTACTTTGTGGTTGTGTGAAGGCTAGTGTTGTCAATGCATTCTTATTAATGCGGATTGAGCTTTATCATGGCAATGAAGAAAGACCGGAATGGAAGGGTCATTCGAAGGTTTTTTTTTTTGTGATCGATCTTATCTTTGTCTTGACTTACTTTTTGGTGATGATGTACTATCTAGCTAAGCTAGTATTAAAATTATGTGATGATCGATGCAAACTCGATAACTCGCTTGCTCAATTTGATAAAATATGTGATGCTAGTAGCTTGTTCGTACAAATTGTTGACCACACATACATATGCTTTAGGCCCGTCTTGATACAAAGCGTAAAAATACGTATATATTATTATATTGAACTTGTTGCCCGTGGGACCATCTTGTTGTGAACGAACAATACCGACGGCCTGTTGTTGAACAATTCAGGTGCACGGGCCAACTTGGGTCAGTGAATTCTTAGCCCGGAGGCTGCGGCCGCTTAAGAATCGACGACCTTAGCGGTCCGATCAAATCGGACGGCCACGGTTCGGCCGATGTTTGCAAAAATATCGCCGCCACCGCCGGCTTCTATCGTAGAAACCTAGTAATGTCTTTGCTTTAGTCAATCCAAGAAAGAAACGCACAACGGTTTTTCGCAAATAGATAGATCTAGTATGAAGAAACCTAGGTTCGCGAAAAATGGCGAGTCATCCACCCGGATCCATCAAAACCGGCTTCAAACCCCGCCCCGCTAGCTCCGATCTTATCAGCAACCTCCCGCACGCCATTCTCACCACCATCATCTCCCTCCTACCAATCGGCGGGCGGCGCCAGGGCGCAAGTATTATCTACCCGGTGGCGCCCCCTATGGCGGGACTCTCCGCTCAACCTCTGCGGACGGCGGCATCAAGCTCATCAAGCGCAAGCGCCCGGCCTATATTTGACGCCGTCGCGGATCGTATCTCGGATCATCTCCGATCATTCGGTCCTTTCCGCCGGTTGTCCCTTGGTTGGCAAAGAATAGACGACATCTATCCGGATCTACAGTCCGCTTCAATCCCCTCGAAATGGATTGTGACGTCCCGCCTCCTCGAGGCCGGGCCCACTTACATCTACCCCGGCTCCCTAAGGATCAAGACTTCCCTCACGGACCAACACCCAGTCTTTTTTACACTTTGACTTTGTCCTCACTCATGCACACCCAGAAAGACTTCCCGGTCCGATCACCCATCGCTCCAAGCCAAGCACGCTTAACTTTGGAGTTTTTATCGATTCAAAGCTTAGGAAAAGAAGTTGCAACTTGTTGGTATGAGTATTCTATCAACCTTATTAAGCCCCCGGGCCGGGGTGTCACATACTCACCCCCTTAGGAGACCGACGTCCTCGTTGGTCAACCCCGTGTCGTGAACGTCCCCTCTTGGCCACTGTTGACGGTAACCAACTGCAAATTAAATACCGTCAACCTACACCAAAACAACCTAGAAATAGGGATTTCAACTAACATATTCCAAAGTTTTGGTGTTTATTTGGACTTGCGGTACCAACTCAAGAATGATCACTTTGGGCCAAAAATACAAAGAAAAAAGAAATAAAACCAATAAATAGAAAAAGGCCCAAAGAAGCAAATGGCAAGCCCAAACAAGAATCGAACAAACCGACAAAAACCAAAAGGGGCCAAGACCACCGCACAACTTTTCACAGCAAAGGGAGGCCCGACCGCCGGCCCGAGCCAGCCGGCCCGGTAGGGGTGCGCGCGCACCACCCGTGCGGCCGCACCTCGGCTGAGGCGGTTCGGGCCTAGCTTCGGGGAGGCGGTTTGTTACCTTCCAAAACGGACACTACCGACGTTGGATGGTCGGTTTGGCGGATATGGAAGGTTTTCCTAGGTCGGTTTTGGTGTTTTTAGCACTTAGGCCCCTCCCCCTTGTGTATAAATAGCTCCCTCCTTCACCTCTCTACACAACAATTCCAAGGAGAAACCAGTCCACTTGTGCAAGAGAGTAGAATTAGATCTTCTTCTTCTTCTTCTACTTCTTCTTCTATCTTCTAATTCTAGAGAGTGAGAGAGGGAAAAGCTAGAAAGAAGCTTTGTTCTTTCTACCCGGAGTTACCGGTTCGCCCCTCGGTGTTCCGCGGTTCCTAGGAGGACGGAGTGCCGGACTTGTCGGTACCCGCCCGGCTTGTACCTCTGCAAGCTACTTACACTTTGGTAAGGAGTCTTGTGATTATCCTGCAGCTACTTAATTTCCTTCGTATATTTCTTAGCTGTTGTAGACTTGCGGGATTGGTAGATTGTCTCGTTAAGAGCGTTAGTTCTTGGTGAAGGAACTCTTTGACCGGGAACCTTGGCCAACATCAAGAATCGTGACCAATAGTGCAAACGTGGTGTTTGGACTAGCGTTCACCTACCTTTGCGGTGCATCCCACGGTTGAGGGGTAGGCGGCTTGGTCGTGACAAGCCTTGTCCGTCCCCTTGAAATCCCCCGTTCGCCGTGTCATTAGAGCTAATTGCCGGACTCGCCCGGTTGGGCGCGGGCGGTGCCCGAAGTGAGTAGACAAATGACTTTAGAAATCACGCCGGAAAACTTAGCCTACGGATACCTCGCTACTCTTAGAAAACAAACCCTTGCCTTAGGTTGACACACAGACCAGAAAAGTTGCGCGACCGTCCCTTGTGTAAAATACGATACCCGCTACCACCGGGTGAAGTGCTACAACGGTATTTCCGTGCGCTTGCGGATTTCTCTGTGTGCGTAAGAAACACCAACAAGCATTTCTGGCGCCGTTGCCGGGGACGGTTGTCGTAGTTATATCTCGAGCCTAGTCGACCTGTGTGACTGGTAGTATCCTTTTAAACAAAAATACCAAAAGAGTCCCCTCGTTACTCATGGAGCAACCTACCCTACAAATCTTGTCCGCTCCTAAGGGCGAGCTCGTAGAACCATGTCTACCTGCGAAGCCAATCACAACTTCGAGTATGAGCTCCGCCCGGCTTTATAGCCATGGTTCAGGCCCGAGCCTTTTCGTGGATCGAATATGAAAACCCCTATCATCACTTACGGGAGTTTGAGCAGCTCTTCCGGGCTGCCCCGACAATTGCGTGCATGACACACGACACGCTGAGGTGGAAGTTGTTTCCATTCTCTCTCACTGAGAGGGCGACTCAATGGTACGCCCATAACGTAGGGCTGGTAAACGGAGAATGGGAAGAACTGCGAAACAGATTCTGTGTAGCGTTCTACCCTATATCCAGAATCGCGGCCCTGCGACAAGAGATACTCAACTTCCGACAAATAGAGGGTGAAACCTTAGGTGCAGCCTCGGGACCGGTTTACCACGCTTACACGATCCGGCCCGCACTGGTCCATACCAAAACCACGTGCTTTTTATAGCATTTTGGCTAGGATTGACAGGGGGCAACCGCCTCGCCGCTTGATTTAGGCTGCCGAGGGTCATTTTCCCACAAAACCACAACGGAAGGAGAAGCTCTCCTAAACCGTATTCTTGAGAATACTCCTCCGCTAGAACCCATCCGAGTAGAACCCAAGCAGAAACCAGAGACCCTCGCCTGCACCAAAACACAAGGAGACCGCATGCACGGATCTCCCGTTCTTCGAGGTTGACTTTACTCGATCAATTCGGTGACACCTCGAAGTACGAACAATGGAAGAAACCACCGTCCCGCTAGCCCTCAACAACCCCCTGGATAAATTCTTTCTCCAGGGAGTCTACTAAGGAGCTAACAGCTATAATGAGCATGGAATGGTTGCGAGAGGAAGGACCCTCTTTCAAAGAAATTCGGATAAGTGGCCCCTCTACATCAAACCATTGCAAATATCAGGGAAACTGGGTGGAAGTCATGTATAACCCTACTGTGGGGGTAAACATAATGTCCAAAACCTTTGCACAAACTTGTGACGAAGAAGCCATTAGGACCCCCACAGCACGGACCTTGCGCATAGCACCACGTACCACCATTGAAAGCCGTGAAGTTATACATGAACAAATCTTCCAACACAAGGATGTCAAATTGTCTCTGGATTTTCATATTTTTGATATCCAAGACTTCGACATCCTGATCGGGCATCCCTTGGAGAAGATTCTTGATCTATCAATATCCGGGGATTTAGATGTCAAACTCGGGAAGAAAAAGTTTTCTATCCCAGTTCCTCGAGCTAAAAACTCGGTAACAGAACCCTTCCTTGAGTACGACACGCCCGAGGAGGTCATGGGAGTTATGCTATATGAGAACCCAGAAACAGACCTAGAAAAAGACGCCCAATTCTTCATTGAAGAAGAGGACGATTCAGGGGAACTCATAGAACTTCCCAAAGAGGAAGAGCTGACTCGGCCTCCAGTTGAGCTTAAACCCCTACCCCCAGGCCTACGCTATGTCTTCCTAAACGGCGATTCACAAGCTCCTGTCATCATAAGAGATAAGCTTAGTGAACAGGAAACTACCCAGCTAATAGCCGTCTTAGAGAAACACAGATCGGTCTTTGGGTATTCAATTCAAGATCTAAAAGGGGTAAGCCCGACACTTTGCACACATCGCATTCCTATTGACCCTGCCAGTACCCCATCATGCGAACCCCAAATAAGAGGCTCAATAATGCGATGTGTGAAGTCGAAGAAGGAAGTTCTCAAGCTTCTTCACGCCGGGATTATCTATCCCGCACCACACAGTGATTGGGTTAGCCCAGTCCAAGTGGTCCCTAAAAGGGAGGAATGACGGTCGTTGAGAACGCTAAAACGAACTCATTCCGCAAAAGACAAGTCACGTGGTGGAGAATGTGTATTGATTATAGAAAACTTAACAAGGCAACAAAGAAAGATCACTTCCCGCGCCCTTTATTGATGAAATGTTGGAGCGGTTAGCCAAACATTCTTTCTTCTTCGTTTCCTTGACGGGTATTCTCTACTACCACCGATCCCGATCCACCCCGATGACCGAGCAAGACCACGTTCACATGCCCATACGAAACCTATGCCTACCGTAGAATGTCTTTTGGGATGTGTAATGCACCTACTTCTTTTCAAATGTGCATGATGTCTATCTTCTCGCATTATGATCAAAGAAATCATGGAGGTCTTCATGGACGACTTCTCCGTCTATGGTAAGACTTTGAAAGTTGTCTCAAGAACCTAGACCTGGTCTTGCATGCCCAAGAAAAGGACCTGGTAATGAATTGGGAAAAGTGCCACTTTATGGTCCGAGAAGGCATCGTTTTTGGGCACCTCGTGTCCGAGAGGGGATAGAGGTAGACAAAGCCAAAATAGACGTTATCGAAAAGTTACCACCCCCAGTGAATGTCAAAGGGATCCGTAGTTTCCTAGGTCACGCAGGTTCTATAGAAGATTTATAAAAGACTTTTCACAAATCGCTAGACCCCTTACGGCCCTGCTAGCCAAGGACATACCCTTTGACTTCACAGATGAGTGCTTACACGCTTTCGAAACTCTGAAGAAAGCACTCATCTCGGCTCCGATCATCCAACCCCCGGATTGGTCGTTGCCATTTGAAATCATGTGCGATGCTAGCGACTACGCTGTTGGTGCGGTCTTAGGCCAAACCAAGGACAAAAGCAAAGATGCCATCGCATATGCTAGCAAAACTCGACAGAGCCCAAATTTTAATTACGCTACAACAAAAAAGAACTCCTGGCGTAGTCTTTGCTATCGAGAAGTTTCGATCCTACTTAGTGGGCGCAAAAAATAATCGCCTACACAGATCATGCCGCCCTTAAGTATCTTCTTACCAAAAAGGATGCGAAACCTCGCTTGATCCGCTGGATTCTCCTACTCCAAGAATTTGACATAGAGATGAAAGATAAAAAGGGAGTAGAAAATACAGTTGCGGATCATTTGTCGCGTATGCAGGTAACTAACATGCAGGAACTACCAATCAACGACTACCTGCGCGATGACATGCTACTCAAGGTGTCGCACTTCAACCCATGGTACGCAAACATTGTGAATTACATGGTTGCAGGGTATGTACCACCTGGGGAGAACAAGCGGAAACTCCAAATGGAGAGCAGACGACACCTGTGGGATGACCCATATCTGTACAGGGTGTGTGCGGACGGCTTGCTGAGAAGATGCGTACCAAGGGAGGAAGGAATGCAGATCATCAAAAATGTCATGCATCTCCCCACGCCGACATCTAGGAGTATTCCGCGACACAAGCCAAAAATTTGCGGTCGGGATTCTTCCGCCGACGATGTACGGCGACACGAAGAGTTCATCGAAGATGCTACAATTGCCGAAGACTAGAACATCACAGTTTCGTGATGCAATGCCCCCTCGCATTACAACCTTCAAATAGAAATATTTGATGTGTGGGGCATTGACTACATGGGGCCATTCCAGAAGTCCCATGATTGCGAGTACATCCCCGGTGGCAAAGTGGACTACGTGTCGAAGTGGGTAGAGGCACTACCATGCGAGTCAGCCGCTGATGGCAAGCATGCACGCAAGATGTTCCATGAAATCATCTTCCCCGCTTCGAACGCCACGCAAGGTGATCGCGACGGAGGATTGCATTTCAAGGACAAATCATTCAAGGCATTCTTGAAGGAGCTCGGCACTCTGCACAATATTGCTACCCCTATCATCCGCAAAACCAGCAGGCAAGCCGAAACCTCCAATAAACAAATCAAAAACATCCCGCAGAAGACGGTCAACGAGATGGGGAAGGGTTGGAAAAACAAGCTACCCGATGCTCTTCGGGCATATCGGACAAATTTACAAAGCCCCCATCGGCATGTCACCTTATCACCGTCTATGGCAAAACCTCGGCCATTTACCGCTTGAGCTGGAGCATCGAGCTCATTGGGCCATCAAGAAATGGAATATGGACGCCGACTCGCTGGAAGAACCGTCGAGACAAATCTCCTCAACTAGAAGAATGGCGAGAAAAGGCGCACCACGCTGGCGGTAAGCTCTACAAAGAGCGCACAAAAAGATGGCATGATCAGCGTATCAAGATCAAAGAATTCACCACGGAGACAAAGTACTCCTATTCAACTCCCGGGTGAAGCTATTCGCCGAAGGGAAGCCGAGAAGCAAATGGAAAGGACCGCATAATCGTCATCAACACATCGCCGCATGGCGCAATCACAATCCAAGATGACGCAGTGAGATACAAAAGGTAAACGGTCAATGCCTTAAGCTTTTCTTCGAGCCAAGATCTCGATCTCAACCAAGAGCTCGATAGAATAGATTTATGCTTTGAAAATTAATTTGTGTTGATCAGCATATAAAAAAAATATTTACAATTAAAATTGTTACAACTAAAAAATATATATATATATATTTATATTATATATAAGGTAATAATAAAATATAAAAAGTTATCTATTTATTTTACTAACTTTTTAAGTTCTTTATTTTCTTTTTACTTCATTACCCTCACTAAAAGCATGCTGGTCAATTGTTCTAAAAAGAATATTTACCTTCTAAATTAATTAAAAGCATAATCTATTTTCAAAATTTGAATTTGAGGATCAATTAGAGATCGAGCAAGAAAGGAAACGCGTTCTCAAGCGGCAAACACCAGCTTCAAAACTTTTCAAGAAAGGAAACGAACGTGATCTAAAACCCCCACCGGGGGGGAACACTGGTGGTGCGCTACAAGACCACCCGGTGCGCCAAGCACTCCTGGCCGCCCCTCCTGGTCCGGGATTTCGCCCATCGCCTTCTTCTTCCTCACATTCCACACTAGTAAGGTTTGCTCCGCCCAATTTCGACCTGCCAAACCGTAGAGGAGAATTTGTCCTATAAAATCCACCCTCCTCCTCTCCATTCTTCACACCACTCCTTCTTGCTCTTCTCCTCTCTCAAATCTTCTTCTTCCAAGCTGAACGAGCAAGCAAGGCTCTCTCTTCTCCATGGCACTAGTGCCCTTTAATAGAGAGGAAGCCATGACTTTTGCCTCCAAATATCTTGAGAAAGGAGAGACCCCAAAGAGAGACCTTGCCCTCCTACCTTCCCCAGCTTGAAACTCCGACACCAAAGAAGAGGAAGGCAGACGGCAAGGAAAATATCCCCATAGACAACCAAGAAGAGACAAAAAGTATATTCCAATGTCCCAACCAAACCCCTCTCCGCTTTCTTCCAAAATCCAGTTCTTGTTTCCCATACACTTTAGAGCAAATGCCAAATGGGGAATGGAAGAAGCGGGTTCCCAAACCTCGAGATCTAGGGGCAGCCAAAAGGATTCTTCGGGGACGACATTGTGCCCAAAGAGGGTCCTACAATTGAGAGCGTGCAAAAGAAGATTTCTGAACTCTCAAGCTTCGCCCAAATTCTTAGAGGCGGTGTGGCGGAAAGGCATAGCGCCAATATCCGCCTTTAAGAAAAAAACTAGCGTACTTACACGTTAGTATGCATGAGGAGCTTAGACTCGCTGCTAGGGAGATGGGGGGTAGAGCGCTCAGTGGATCTCATTGACCTTTTCGAAAGTAGAAGTGCTCTACCTCTCTATCAATAATTAGGCGCACTAGTTTTAATTTTCAAGATTTCCCTTCCAATTATTTTGTAATTCCTTCAAGTGTGTGCCCCAGTTTATAAATTCAATAAAAGTTTTGTTATTATATTGTGTATATCTCCACTTGTTTTGTCCTTAAGAAAAAATAGGTACAAAAACAAGTGTGGGGGAGGCTCACAAGTCAAAGGTACGCTGATTTATTAAAATTAAAATGTTGACTTGTGATTTATCTTTATCTAAGTGCTAAAACCTGAACCAAGTTAACAAAACTCCATCTCTATGTCTACCAATTGATACATGGCATGCATACATTTTATTCCTCGCCAAAAAACCAGACTTTGTTAAGCAACTATCCAGTAGGGACCCCATGCTTATCTAAATAATTGATCTTTGTGATATGGTAGAATGACTTGACGCTTGCTCTCTTTGGCAACAAGACTTGGTTTTATTTTCAAAAATTAAAAAATAAAGCATGCTCATGGTTTGACTTAGCCAAATCCTACCAAAGCCCTGAAAAATGTCATGAATATCCACTATAGCTACTTCCCTACCGCATTGAGTTTTGTCGTGCCCGTTGATCCGCGTTGAGAGAGGCTCATACTCCCAAGATCGAAAAACACGTACACCCATATATACACGCGCTTCTCACAATGAGAATTGCGCACAACATGCATCTTCACCATCCACCAAATAAATACTCCATTCACACCATGATCACCTCCTCGTTATCAAGAAAAATGCAGAGAGAAAGAAACAGTCTGCAGAAAAAGAAAAGAATAAGAGATGAATAATGGATATGTGTCCGAGGGCTTAGTAGAGCCCACATCTCCAAAAAAAAAAAAAGAAGAAAAAGAAAAGTAGCCTGTATCTCTCTAGAAGCATACAAAAAGAAGGAAAGAGGATCATGAGTCAAGGAGTAACCACAAAGAAAATATATATCATCAATATTTTCCACACACTTTTTGCACGTTTCGATCTAAGGGTATTGTTGCATTTCTTAAGCGCAATCACTAGAAATAGGTTTAG
>JADLZK010007090.1:0-16757 GCA_015847255.1 Hyparrhenia diplandra | reverse complement strand
CATCGCTCTGCTCAGATGCGTCGCGTGTGTGGAGGATTTCGGGGGAAGAAGGAAAAAGTGAGCGAATGACAAGTGGGTCCCACATGCCATTGCCTACTTATATATGGATTGGGGGCCTTCAGTTTTAGGGGCTACTCAACAAAAATTTGGGCCAACAAAATGGGGGTGGGCTCCCAAATAGAATATGAGGGGCCTTGATTTGGCGCAGCTATTGCTAGAGTTGCTCTAATACAAAACAAAGAAAATCGAAGCTGAGGAACCCAATGCGGGAAGAATAGAACTATAGGATTTGGGAAGGTAACAAAACTACAAGCGCAGGGATTCCTCCTACAAGTGCAACACTAGCAATATTATGCATGTGCTCGGTTGCAAGATGCTTGCTCCAGCCCTCTTTTAGGCACGCGTTTACCGCGAGGTCCGCGGGAGGCGCAATCTTTGTGGTGGACCTATACGGTTGGAAGAAGCATGCGATCGACGAGTGGCTGTTGGCGGACCTCGACCCCCGGATGACATGTGTAGGGAGCGGCGGGGATGCGAGCGGAGGACTCTCCGGTCCGAGTGAGGATGGGGGCTCCACAGCGATGGTGGTCGCGAGATGCTCTGTATGCCGTGAGGCGGCACTAAGGAAGGCCTCTCCTCAAGTTCTCTCTATGTCAGCTTATCTACCATCTACGACCCAATGATGTGGATCTAGGCATTCATCGTTTTTCCTCAACTTTGATTCGATGCATCAGCTAGAGGTCACCATGCCGCTTCGATGAGGACGAGTGGGAAGCTCTGCTTGAGCCCGTGCTCATCCACCGAGTGCACCACCTCCGCACAGCTGCTTCTCCCTTCCCCATGGGAGATCTAATCGGGCTTTTATCCCCATATTTTTAAATGCCAAGCTTGAAATTCTTGAGATCTTGAATAGATGTACTGATCACAAACCATGATAACTGCATTTATGTATGCTTTATTTACTTTTCATTTTAGAAAGCTGCCTTTTTGTTTTGCTTGTATTGATGTGGTTGAGATCAATATACCGTGTCTAATATGCCTGATAGCAATTTGCAAAATGTATGTTTCTAACGTGAAGTTTATTCCTAGTGAAGCCTATGGTTGTGTTACTAAATGTATGTTTTACAGTGGGTCTGAGAAGAGTATGATTGCTCATATTTACTTCATTTTTGTTCTGATGATACACTTTAACTTTTAAATCTATAAGCAATAAGTGGGTCTGAGAAGAGTAGTTAAATGATATTGTAGAAAAAGCTTCCTCTTCCACATTGGAGTTGTTATTTTTGTGAGGACGAGGCCGAAAGTTGTCTGCTGCGTGTTAGTGTAACTGAGATGAGGTGATTTGTCTTAAGCCACTCTTATTTTCAGAACTTATGCATTTTATGTTTTTATATTGAGCTTTGGAAGTTAAAAAGAGTTGATAAGGAAATAATTGTGAATCAAATTGTCCGGAGAGAAAGCAGTCATATGCGAGGTGAGGTCAGTGTTAGAAAATAATTGTGAATCAAATTGTCCGGAGAGAAAGCAGTCATACGGAGAGGTGAGTCAGTGTATTGGGTTGTTCTGTACATATGACTGCACAATTTTATGAGTACACATATAATGCAGCAACTGAATGACCACCCATTAATCACATCAGATAATTGGACTACTGGTTACTGTTAGTGTGTGAATCAATATACAACTATTTTAAATTCAGAGCTAAGCTTAGCCATTTATCAATGAAACATTTTTCTTTTTGTAACATCCGAAATTTTTGCATGATAAATTAGGCAAATTGATTTATTTTGCATTTATGTGATGCATTGAATGTAGTAAAATAAATAATTTTTATGAAATTGAAAAGCAACTATAAGGCTAGACACATGCTTCTGCATTCATGCTGCTGCATAATTTACTCTGTGATGACTGGTTTTTGTTTGAATTGAAAGTGATTTCAAAGGTTTTCAAAAAGCTTTGAATCTGTCAAATAAATTAAAAGGGGTTTATTTCTCTTCTCTTCCTGCTAACACATTTCGGCCTGTTGGCCTGAGTCCCAACCCGCGTGGCCTACCTCCTTCCATCTGGCCCGAGTGGGCATTTCTCTTGTTGGCCCCTCCTCCCTTTATACGGCCCGAGTGGTTTCTTTCTCCTTGGGCGGTCTTGTTTTGCTTTTGGCCTGCATAGCCATTTCACGGCTCTAGTCAGAAGGCCGTTGCTTCTCCTCTTGGGCCCGCAGCTGACACGGCCCGGCCCAGCTCGAGCTGACACGGCGCTGGCAGCATTGCCTCCCCTCCGTGCTTTCGACATGAAGTCGAGACCCGACTCCACAGCGGCGGACTCGAACACACCTCGACACGGCACGCATCAAATTCCGCAGCGTCGGGGGATCTCTTTTCTCTTTTAGCGGTGCCCACATCGCCCATAAAGACCAAGCCCCAACGCGTCGCGCTTCTTTTCCCCATCAGCGAGCGCGTCGCCCAGCGAGCAACGGCGCCGCCGTGAAGCCACTAGCTGCGCGAGCTGAATTACGCCACCATCGATGCGTCCCGCTCGGCGTCGTAAAGCTATCTGGATGGGGTATCGCAAAGTGATCTTGCGGCGCCGCTACCGTTGTTCGTCGCGCTTTTTCTAACGTTTTGCTCATCTATCGCATCGATCGGTCGTGCGGCGTTGCCGCCGTCCGCCGGGATCAAGCGACGTAAGCCGTCGTAGAAGCGCCTCGGAGCTTCCACGTTGCCTAGGTGAGCTGCATAGCGTCCTCCTCTTTCGTTTGGATCAAATCCGAGGAAAATGCGTGGTCTATAGAGTCGAATCCGGCGTGCGCCGGCGAGCTCTACTCACTACGGCGATAAGCCGCCCGTCTTCTTGACCTCACGGCGAGCTCTGGCGTCGTGCGAGCCCGACGCAGTCTAATCTCCCGGACCCTTGATGCGAGATTCAGCGGCCCACATTTCATGATACCCCTTGGTGTCGTTTTCGGAAACTACCCTTACAATTATTTAAGTCTTCCATCGCAGGTCCTTGCGTATTTCCCATCTCAGCTAAGCCCATGGGAAAGCGTATTTCCACTGCCGAGTTCAGAATCACGTTTTCCACTTTTACGCGATTTCCGAATCACGTTTTTCAAGAATTTACTTTTGTCGTTATCTTCAAATGTCTATATCTTCTTCATTTTAAATCGAAATCAAACGTTCAAATTGTGTTGGATTACGTAATTCCATAATCTAGGTGTTTCTGGCTACGATTCGATGGGGTTTTTCCAACTTTTTAAATTTCGTAGTCATATTTAATTTATTATTTTTATTCATGCGAAACTTGAGAAATTCATATCTCCGTCGTTTTTAAATCCGATTTTGGTGATCTTTTCGTTGATGTGATCCATTTGTCAACTTATGTGTGTGACATTCTAGAGCACATAAGATATTTATACATCCTCTTTTTGTTCTTAAAATTGGGTGTGACGAGATATTGCCATACTATGTTTTGGAGCAGTTAGACGACCTATTGTTAGACCGGGCATGGTGTGAGTGTGGAGTGCCTATGGGCCTCGGTTGTAGTGTGGAGTGCGTGGCAACTCTAGAGCATGGAACTTGAGCATGGGCTGGCGGGGAAATACTCCATGCACGCTATTTGTATACTGCACTCTTTACTCACGAATCAATCAAGTCATTACGAGGCTAATCCTTCTTGCATGGTATCCGCGCTAGGTTAGACAACTTCCGTTGCCCAACCTCTCTCTGTCTTGTAGGCACCTTCACAGTGCTCGCAGCGCCCTGTTGCTAGGCCTCTTCCCATGCTTTCGCGCCGATGCACAGGACTCCCGGCATCTCGAGGGGCCCGTTCCCGAGACAACTCCTCGGTACCAATGGTCCCTACGGACGAGGAGACGCCCGCCCGCAACTCAGCGAGAAGGAGGCCACCCAGCGATCGCGGCTACGGCTACGCCCTGCGGTGAGGAAGGTCGCGGCGCGACCAAGGAGCGTGGCTCGGCCACCCTCGAGAGAAGGAGCGCTCTCGCAGCGACCACTGGAATGGCTGCTGCTGCTGCCGCCCTTTCATCCGGTGTTTTTAGGGCACGCGTCCGTCCCTCCTCGGGACCTGCTGCACGCCATGCTTTGCATCTGAGGCGTGCGCTCTTCTCCAACTCCACTCCCGGTACATTTGCTACTCGGCAACATCAGGAACTCACGTCACCACCATCCTCAGCGTCGATTCAGGTAACTTCAACCCTTTGGCGGGATCGGTTCCTTCTCATCCTCGGCAAGTTCTCTCTTCGAGGGCCATGTTCATGAGGAGGCTCGGGTCCACTGTCTCTCTGGCGGGGTCGGGATGGGCTAGCGTCGTCATCAGCTCAAGTGCTCGGATCTTTCTAGAGGCATTTTGGGGCCGCTGCGTGTCACGGATGCGTCGCCACGCTCACCCAGGCGACCTCGGCGAGATTATCTACGCTCAAGGCTCCACCGCTCGCCATGCTTGGCTTGCCATCAAGTCCCAATTCACCGACAGCGGCGAGGCCGCTCCATCCACCTAGAGCGCGGTTTTACGCAACCAGTCCATTGCAACCTCTCCATCACGAAATGCTTGCCGCAAAGAGTGAAGAAGATGGCGAGGCGACGGCGGCTCTTGGCGAGGTCGTCAGCGACCGCCGCGCTTCGTCCTCCAGCGTCATTGGGGCCTCAGCGGCGCCGACCCGCGTCGAGGTCGTTCTGGCGTCGAGCTTCGGCCTTTCCCCTCCTTCACGGAGGCTCGTGGCGACCTCATTCTTAGGAAATCACCACGCTAGAACAAGGAGTCCCACGCTGCGTTGGCGACGCGTCCCCGCGGCGCTCCTCGCCGCCCACATTGAGCTCGGGGCCGGGACTAGCACCTCAAGTCACTCCAACAATAACAACCGCCCGCCAACAAAAGAGCGGCGGCAAAGACCAGCCCGAGGCGGCGGCGGCAGGCGGCAGCGGCGCCCACGGAGGCCACGGCGGCCGCCGCCCATGCGGCGATCCGCGGTGGCCCGGCGTCTACAACCGTGGGCCGGGCCGCGATCGAGATGTGGCGGGGAGGGCGCGACCACCGGCCAGCCCCCATCCGGTGCACGCCCATCTCCCTTGCGCGGCGGCGAGCGCCGCAGCGCGTGGCGGCTGCATTTGATCAGCGGCAGCGGCGACATCGGCGCTCTTGGCGGCGGCGGCACCGCCGCCCGGCCAGTGCTGCCCCGATCTTTGACTAGCTGATGAAAGGCTGCCGGTACTATGCAGCCCCATGACGGTCACGCCTTCACAGGGACCCGGCGCCCTCGCCTCCGCCTCGGCACTACTACGGCTGAGCCCTCCGGCGTCGAATGAATGAGTGCCGACCACAGGGTGCTACCTCCCCATGACATCTCACTCCTCCTCTCTTTCACATACTTCTCTTCCTCGGTACCCTACTCCTTCATCTATTATTGTTGGTAATGGCTCCACCCTTCACATCCCACGACCATTGGCTCTCTGAGATTATCTCTAATTTTTACGTCTTAATAATGTCCTTGTGTCGCCACAAATTATTAAGAATCTTATCTCTGATACGCCAATTTACTACTGATAATAATTGCTCTCGTTGAGTTTGACCCCGCTGGTTGTTACGTGAAGGTTCTTCCATCTCGAGAGAGAGATGCGTCGGATACAATAGCTTTGGGGCGTTGTATCCCCTTTGTCTTCCACCGGCACTTTTCCTCATCGCCCGAGGCATCCTCCTCATTTGTGGCATCGGCGTCTTAGCCACCCGAGTCGCAGCGGCTTTGTCAAGCTTGCGTCCTGAGTACACTATGTAAAAAGGCTAATAACCGCCCGGTGAGCCCTAGAGGCGTTGCTAATAACGGCGTCACGTGTTGTGACATTCTTGGCCAGCGTGTGTAGGCGGCGTCGATAATAGGCGACGGATGGTCCCACAAGACCAATACGCGTCGGTAATAGGAGGTCATTACTGAACCGTGTTCATGTAGCAGCGTCTACGTTTTTTCTTAATCGAGCAGCGTTTTTCATTGGTGACGGCAGAGCGCAGCGGCTCTGATGAGGCGCTTTTTGAAACGAGTGTACTGCGAGAATTCAGCGTATCTCGAACACGCGTTTCATCCGCGAGCGCATTTTTCGAGACCGATCATTTGTGGATGCAACCTAATTGAGCAGCGTTTTTGCTTACAGACACCTTTTTGGCAGCCGTCAAAAGTGCATGCAGATTCACGAGTAATACGGGCGTCGCGTTGATTCACGGACTTCGCGTGGTCAGAAGCGATCCTGTTGCTTGACCGTACAGGCAGCGTGCTCGCTGAATAGCGGCGCTTGGAACATAGAAAGTGCATAGCGGTCATAAATTAAAAGTCGTAGCGTTTATTTTCGAGACAAGTTGTGTTAGGAGGTGTGCACGTACATGCTCGCGACCACTACGAGCCGCGTGTTTATTTTTGGAGCGAGTTTTGTTATCAGGTGTACATACGTACATGCTCGCAACCACTACGGACAGCGTTTATTTTTGAGGCGAGTTGTGTTAGCGGTGTCTACGTACATGTCGCCGACTCCTACCAGCGGCAGCTATAGTTTCGGACGAGGTTGTGTTATCGGGTGTGCGTACATGTCTCGACCACTACCGGCAGCGTATAGTTTGAGGCGAGATGTGTTAGCGAGGTGTCTGTACATGTCGCAACCGCTACTGCGTAGCGGTCATTTACAAGCGTGTGTTGTGCGCCCATTTATGCATGGCTATTTTCTTTGGTATTGTGGACGCGTATCGTCGAACGAGGCGGCTCGCAGTGCGGCGTGCTATGCTTGTTGCATGTTACGGTCGTGCGTTCTTTGCCGTAGTCCATAGGTGTGCAGTGGTGTCAAGCGTTCGCGGAACACATGTCGATGGCGAGGCGCTTCGGCGGTGCAGCGCTGTGTATTTGTCTCGAGTCTTCTGATCGCCGATCACTGCTAGAGGCGATGGATGTTGACCGCGATCGTGCGTACCCGGACTGAATTTGGTTTGGGCACGCATCCGGTTTTTGAGCGGGCCTCGCAGCGCTCCGGCGAGAAGCGCCCTTCCTTTGGGCACTGAATTTGGACTGCATGTTGAGGCCCGTTCTCTTTTGGTACAGCGAGAGTTGGACTGTTTTACAGCTCGCGTGGGAGTTATAACATGCGAACATATTATTATATATATATAATGCTTTGCCACACACTTCAACACCGTCTCTCTCTCTCCGGTGGTGGCGGCACACAGCGAGGCGTGCGGAGGCCCGTGAGGGCTGACGCATAGGGACGGCATGACTATATCTTGTTGATGATTGATTTGCTACGCTTCATTTTGCTATATACTGATCGATGCTTATGCGCAGGGGTCTGCTTGGCCCTGCGTGACAGCGGCAGGCTCAAGTTGGAAGGTTGTTCCTCTGTTGGATGCGTGTAGCTAGAGGATCTTACGCTTTCGGCAGGTCCTCGGCGGTACGCAACGGAAAGCCGTCGTCCGCGGCATCTGAGCGGCATAGTTTCTCGGTTGAATGGAGGCTAGGGTTTTTCCTTACCCCTACATCGCTTCCCAAGAAGCAATCTCAGACCCGTTGAATCCAACCCGAGATCAGCGGTGCACAAGCCTTTGGGCTTGTCGTGGTTTGAAGCTGCTTTGTTGGGCTCAAATTCATCCTCCATGTGGAAGGATAGCCCAACAAAATCTGTTCCTAATCATACACAAACTCACAAGAGATGAGGCTTTACGCCTTGCTTCATTTCATTGTAATCCAATCCACAAGCATCTGCAAATTCAGCATAGGTAGCCTCCGGTTTTGCGATTAGCTTGTCCTCGAGTGTGGGGGATATCCCTTCGAAATGACCCTTCCATTTCCAGTCTTGCTTCTTTGCCATGAAAAAGCTCAATCGGACACCGCGGGAGAATGCATTGGCAACACTAGCCTTCACACAACCAAAGTAATCACTACGGATGTGTACACAAAATCGAGTTCCAAACCACAAGCACTCATCTTGGCGGCAAAGTTTCAATAAACCATAAAAGCTGCACTATCAGCCGTGCGGCCAGTGCACGGAGTAAACAAACAAGTTACGTCATTAGTCTTATGAAGTCGGCATCTCAATTATTAAAATATGACAAAGAAAAAGATGACAAGCTAGGCGTTCATGAGTGAAGTTCCATCCATTGTAAAACTTCACGGACAATGTACAAAATCACGACACAAAAGAGGTTTTACAAACCATGTAGGTGTAATGCTCGGTCACACACTACGCATGCTCATAAAGATCAACAATACTCCTATCATGCACTATCCGCGATGTGCACAAAGTCAAGGAAGAGACAGGCACAAGGCAAAAATATGTTACTTTTTATGTCGCTTGGGCGCTAAATACCGCTGTAGCACTTCACCCGTGGTAAGTAGGGTATCGTATTTTTACACAAGGACGGTGTGTGCGAACTTTTCGGTCTGTGTCAACCTAAGGCAAGGGTTTGTTTTCTAAGAGTAGCGAGGTATCCTCGTAGGCTAAGTTTTCCAAAAGGTGGATTTCTAAAGTCTGTTGTCTACTTACTTCGAGCACCGCCAACGCCCAACCGGGCAGCCCGCAATGAGCACTGGCGCCACACCAACGTGGGGGGGATTTCAAGGGACTGACAAGGCTTGTCACGACCAAGCCGCCCTACCCCCAACCGTGGATGCGCCACAAAAGGTAGGTGAACGCTAGTCCAAACACCATGTTTGCACTATTGGTCACAGTTCTTGATGTTGGCCAAGGTTCCCGGTCAAAGAGTTCCTTCACCAAGAACTAACGCTCTTAACGAGACAATCACTGATCCCGCAAGTCTACAACAGCTAAGAAATATACTGAAGGAAATTAAGTAGTCTGCAAGATAATCACAAGACTTCTTACCAAAGTGTAAGTAGCTTGCAGAGGTACAAGCCGGGCGGGTACCGACAAGTCCGGCACTCCGCCCTCCTAGGAACCGCTGGAACACCGAGGGGCGGGCGGCAACTCCGGGTAGAAAGAACAAAGCTTCTTTCTAGCCTTTCCCTCTCTCACTCTCTAGAATTTAGAAGAAGATATAGAAGAAGTAGAAGAAGAAGAACTAATTCTACTCTCTTGCACAAGTGGACTGGTTTCTCCTTGGAATTGTTGTGTAGAGAGGTGAAGGAGGGAGCTATTTATACACAAGGGGGAGGGGCCTAAGTGCTAAAAACACCCAAACCGACCTAGGAAAACCTTCCATATCCGCCAAACCGACCATCCAACGCCGGTAGTGTCCGCTTTTGGAAGGTAACAAACCGCCCCCGGCTGGGCTCAACCGCCTCGCCCGCGTGCTGCCGCATTCTCGTGGTGCGCTGCGCGCACCGCCGGGGGCGGCCGCTCGGCTTCTCGCGGCTGGGCCACCTTTTGCCGGAAAAGTCGCTCGTGGTCTTGGCCCGCCGGTTTTGAAGTTTTGTTCCGATTCTTGTTTGGGCTTGCCATTTGCTTTTTGGGCCTTTTTCTATTTATTGGTTTTATTTCTTTTTCTTTGTTATTTTTGGCCCAAAGTGATCATTCTTGAGTTGGTACCTCCAAGTCCAAATAAACACCAAAACTTTGGAATATGTTAGTTGAAATCCCTATTTCTAGGTTGTTTTTGGTGTTGTGTTGACGATGTTTAAATTGCGCTTGGTTACCGTCAACAAACTCCCCACACTTAGCCCTTTACTCGTCCTCGAGTGAAGGCAATGTGGACTAAAGTGGTTCAATCTCCAAGATGTAAGCTTGCATACAAGTTATTCCGGGCCTCACTTGCCTCGTGAGCAATCATTGGTGGCTACCAAGCTATCTTAGAAGAATTGAGCAATGGAATAGCATTAACTTCTATCTTCTTGCTACTACTCATGCGCAAAGACTTGGTAAGTTTTTGAATTTTTGACAGAAATAGCATTGTTTTTTATTGTCACACCCCAAATTTTTGGATTTTGGGTTGTGAATAGAAAACACTAAATTCACTTTTGAGCTTTTCGTTTATTCTTTCATTTTAAGTTTCTCGAAACCCTTAGACTCAACTTCAAATCACTTCTCTACGATCGAGTAACATCAATCCGCCACTCGCACCTTTTCGTGAATTTTTAAACTTTTTCTCGAGCTATTTCTTGCTTTCCCTGCGGAGCCCTTTCTTTTTCTAGATCATCTCAAATATCTTTTCATGAGCTCCAAATACTTTATTTGGCTTCATCATGATTCAAAGTGTCTCTGGGAATTTTCCCTAAATTTTGGAGCCATTAGGTATCTTTCGTGGGTTTAAATATTAATTCGGACTTTTCTAGAATTATTTTACTCCTGAAATTATTTAATTCCGAAATAATAAAATCTAATCCTATTCTAATTCCACTCAAACTCTACATATATGTAATCTTCTGGAATCAAATGCTCAATTTCCCAACTTAACTTTTTCATTGGAAGTTTCCCAAGATCTCCTTTCCTCTAAATAAATATTTTATTTGAGCTATTTTGCTTTGGCGTGATGGCAATCCACATAAGAAAGCAACGACGCCTTGTTAGCATGTCTTACAATTCTATAGACATGTTCGGCCGGCTGTTCTAGTACGGAGAAACTCATCCAATTCCGTTTTTTCTTTCCTATTGCCGTATATGTCGTGCATGCCAAGGACTTCGTGTCCGTCTTGCCGGTTGATGTGCCCATCTATAAATAGCAAGTTTAGCTCATCAATCGTATCCTTCTCCAAAACCTAACAAATCTATCCTCACGCCGCCGCTCTGTTCCTCGACATCAGCCGCGACCACCACGATCTCGCCAAGCTCAGATCAATGGCGCCCGACTGCTGCCTCGCTGTCGTCTGCAAACCGTTGACGGTGATTGACGTCAAGGAAAGCTTCGCTGCCGCCACGCCAAGCTGTACATCGTCGATCTTTGTTGCCGTGAATCTACAAGTCACGTTTGATCCTATGTAGGTACATGTCTTTATGCACCAGCTGAATTGCTTTGTCGTTCTTGCTCAGTTGTATCTCCTTAGTCATCACGTGCCTTTGATTCAGTTTTCTTTAACAATAGGAGGAACTAGATGAGCATCTAAGCCTAATGCCTGACTGACCTGCTCTCAAGATTCCAGCACCTTGGCTGCAACCCATCGTTCCACCGATTCTGTCGCTCCGTTGCCGGGATCATTCTCGTTCTCAAGGCGCCATCCTTGCCGCTCCTCGGCACGATGTATCCGCTGCCGAAGCCGCGACCTGGTGACCAAGCTTCGAAAGCCTCTCCCTTTGCGGGCTCTTTCGGGTGCCTGTTATTCACACGTCGACACCGTGTTTGACAGGAAGCAGCCCCGTCTATATCCTAAGGAACTGCACGTCCTCGCCATGTCTTCATGTCGTCGTTGAGGAATCCTAGGTGAGCTCTCATGATCCACCTCTATCTATCTTCTTGTGTTCCTTTGATCGAGGGAGGCATGTACCTTGTTTTCGCCAACTCGAGTGAAGCTTCATCGCCGGCTATATATATGCATGGCCTCCATCGTAGCTTTCAGACACATCATTTTTTTATCTTGATGTCATCGTTGCTAGCTCCATGACCTCTTGATGACATCATTTGTTTTCTGGCCGTATACAAGCTCGTCATTCACATGCAATTCTGGAGGAAGCAAACAAGGGGCATGCATGTGTATACACGAATACACGATCAAGTAAATGCCCCCATACACTCCAGCAAGCAATTGGCCAATGGGAGAATATTTGTCCGCACTTATACTTTCGTGTAAGCCCTTTTATCTATCCACCTTTAATCCTTCACTGTTTTGACATCTAAACTCCATTTAGTTCAATCTTGTTACGCTAGTGTTTCTGCTTTTCATGTCACATGTTTTTCCATAAATAGTTGAATATTAAATTGATTAATATATGCAACCAATTTTAAAAATTAAAAACAATATAGTTAAATATCGACTTTTTCTATGATTGGTGTACTGTTCTTAGTTTATTCTTCTTGCCTGCTTGTATGTGGTTCTTGCTACGAGTAGAACGAGGACTGCTTGTGAGTGTTGAAGATCGAAGGTGATGACCAGGAGCAAAGTATCGGAAAAATTGGACAAATTTAAGAGGCAAAAAGTATAGCTTGGGAATTACTTATCGTATTTAACATGATCATATAACTTAATGAATGTTTATGCCATAAACGTGAATATGCTTGTTAGTAACATGGGGATTTGTCCGCTTTTAGCGAATCCGGTATTACGATGCAACTATGGGGGTTATATGGCTCGACATTAGTTCCCTAGAGATCATTTTTCTAGCAACTTGAGGAATTGCCGAATTGGATATAGTATGCCCCCTATCCCGTTAATATGTGAGTATAGGCTGAGAGTTATGTGCCACATAGGAAGGGTGGGTTCTATGTCGGCGACTTAGCTGCCCCAACTTGTTAGATCGAACCTTTGGGGAGCTTCTTAGTGGTTTCTCGTGCATGGGCCTTGCAAACCCTTGCATTTGGGAATCAATTTGCGTAGTGAAAGTGTACACCTCTGCAAGCAAGAGTTTGAGAAACCGTATACTAGCCTTGCCCAAGGTCACGGCTACGCCACGCACCATAGCATTAAGGATAATGACTTGTGTTTATTAACATTCATGTTTATCGTTTTATGCTTTACATTACTTTTATGTTAAGATGATCATGGTTTAAAGGTATGTAAATACCCAGCTATGCTTGTTGAGTTCGACATGGACTCACTCTTGCTATTTCACCCCCACCTCGGGAGAAGTTTAGGCTTGTGATCAACCAAATACCGTCCCTTTGGAGTCTACCCGGAAAGATAAGGTGTTTTCGCGTCTACTAGGCGAGGTTATATTGTTTTATATTGTGTATGTTATATTTTAAGCATTGTGAATTGATACTACGCTTTTATTTGTAGCTATATGTGAGATTTGACTTCGTGTCTCACATATGGTGTATACTTGGTTTTGTCCTTAAAATCGGTGTTACAAGTGGTATCGGCTCGATCTTGATTGTAGGGACGCAAGCCTAGTTAGAATGGTCGATTCGTGAAGCTTATTTTGCTTTAAAACTATTTTCTATAACCTTGACCTCTGAATTGACTATTTCGCAATCCTTGTCTATTTGTCTCCTCCTTGAATAGCTTTCTTTGAGCTATTAAATTTCTTATCTCCTTGGATTTTATTTGATTTTGTTGTTTTACTAAAAGATTTCTGGTCTCACTTTGCTCGAAATCTCGATGGCCCTTCATCATCTATAATCCACACTTTAGGATGTCCGCCATTGCTTCAAGAAAAAACACGCAGTAGTGTCGATGTTGTTTTGCATACTTATCATGTTTGTTGTATTGCTTGTGTGTTGTCCCTGTTCTCGTGTTCCAAAGGAGGAGTAGAAGGTTGTCCTCGAGGATTAGCTCAATCTTTGTTAAGTGGGGTAGCGTTCGCTACCATCATCAATCTCAAGAATCTCAAGTTTAAAGATCTAAAGAAATAAAGATCGATCTCTATATCTTTCTTGTGACCAATCCTTACCTTCCTTGTCAACCTTTCTCCATGACTATACATCATATAGTGTGAGGACTCAATGATCAACCTTCATCATTTCACACAACACCATCTCCAATCTTCTCACCCTCTTCCACCATAGAGCTTGAAATAATCTTGAACAATGATCTTTGTTCTTTTAGTCATCATTTGGGTGTCCATGATCCATGTCTTATATCTCATCAACATCGGATCACGGAAGCATGGTGGCTTGAAGATGAGCTTTATCTTTCTCTCTAGTCTCTCCAATCTCGGGACGAGATTCCCAGTTAAGTGGGTAGAATTGTCACACCCCAAATTTTTGGATTTTGGGTTGTTAATAGAAAACACTAAATTCATTTTGAGCTTTTCGTTTATTCTTTCATTATAAGTTTCTCGAAACCCTTAGACTCAACTTCAAATCACTTCTCTACGATCGAGTAACATCAATCCGCCCGCTCAAACCTTTTCGTGAATTTTTCTCGCTTTTCTGGAGCTATTTCTCGCTTTCCTGTGAGCCTTTTCTTTTTCTAGATCATCTCAAATATCTTTTTCATGAGCTCCAAATACTTTATTTGGCTTCATCATGATTCAAAGTGTCTCTGGGAATTTTCCCTAAATTTTCGGAGCCATTAGGTATCTTTTCGGGGTTTAAATATTAATTCGGACTTTTCTAGAATTATTTTACTCCTGAAATTATTTAATTCCGAAATAATAAAATCTAATCCTATTCTAATTCCACTCAAACTCTACATATATGTAATCTTCTGGAATCAAATGCTCAATTTCCCAACTTAACTTTTTCATTGGAAGTTTCCCAAGATCTCTTTTCCTCTAAATAAATATTTTATTTGAGCTATTTTTGCTTTGGCGTGATGGCAATCCACATAAGAAAGCAACGACGCCTTGTTAGCATGTCTTACAATTCTATAGACATGTTCGGCCGGCTGTTCTAGTACGGAGAAACTCATCCAATTCCGTTTTTCTTTCCTATTGCCGTATATGTCGTGCATGCCAAGGACTTCGTGTCCGTCTTGCCGGTTGATGTGCCCATCTATAAATAGCAAGTTTAGCTCATCAATCGTATCCTTCTCCAAAACCTAACAAATCTATCCTCACGCCGCCGCTCTGTTCCTCGACATCAGCCGCGACCACCACGATCTCGCCAAGCTCAGATCAATGGCCGCCCGACTGCTGCCTCGCTGTCGTCTGCAAACCGTTGACGAGATTGACGTCAAGGAAAGCTCGCTGCCGCCCGCCAAGCTGTACATCGTCGATCTTTGTTGCCGTGAATCTACAAGTCACGTTTGATCCTATGTGTAGGTACATGTCTTTATGCACCAGCTGAATTGCTTTGTCGTTCTTGCTCAGTTGTATCTCCTTAGTCATCACGTGCCTTTGATTCAGTTTTCTTTAACAATAGAGGAACTAGATGAGCATCTAAGCCTAATGCCTGACTGACCTGCTCTCAAGATTCCAGCACCTTGGCTGCAACCCATCGTTCCACCGATTCTGTCGCTCCGTTGCCGGGATCATTCTCGTTCTCAAGGCGCCATCCTTGCGCTCCTCGCACGATGTATCCGCTGCCGAGCTTCGCGACCTGGTGACCAAGCTTCGAAAGCCTCTCCCTTTGCGGGCTCTTTCGGTGCCTGTTATTCACACGTCGACACCGTGTTTGACAGGAAGCAGCCCCGTCTATATCCTAAGGAACTGCACGTCCTCGCCATGTCTTCATGTCGTCGTTGAGGAATCCTAGGTGAGCTCTCATGATCCACCTCTATCTATCTTCTTGTGTTCCTTTGATCGAGGGAGGCATGTACCTTGTTTTCGCCAACTCGAGTGAAGCTTCATCGCCGCTATATATATGCATGGCTCCATCGTAGCTTTCAGACACATCATTTTTATCTTGATGTCATCGTTGCTAGCTCCATGACCTCTTGATGACATCATTTGTTTTCTGGCCGTATACAAGCTCGTCATTCACATGCAATTCTGGAGGAAGCAAACAAAGGGGCATGCATGTGTATACACGAAATACACGATCAAGTAAATGCCCCATACACTCCAGCAAGCAATTGGCCAATGGGAGAATATTTGTCCGCACTTATACTTTCGTGTAAGCCCTTTATCTATCCACCTTTAATCCTTCACTGTTTTGACATCTAAACTCCATTTAGTTCAATCTTGTTACGCTAGTGTTTCTGCTTTTCATGTCACATGTTTTTCCATAAATAGTTGAATATTAAATTGATTAATATATGCAACCAATTTTAAAATTAAAAACAATATAGTTAAATATCGAGCTTTTTCTATGATTGGTGTACTGTTCTTAGTTTATTCTTCTTGCCTGCTTGTATGTGTGTGGTTCTTGCTACGAAAAGTAGAACGAGGACCGCTTGTGAGTGTTGAAGATCAGAAGGTGATGACCAGGAGCAAAGTATCGGAAAATTGGAGCAAATTTAAGAGGCAAGTATAGCGTGGGAATTACTTATCGTATTTAACATGATCATATAACTTAATGAATGTTTATGCCATAAACGTGAATATGCTTGTTAGTAACATGGGGGATTTGTCTGCTTTTTAGCGAATCCGGTATTACAAAGTACAGCTATGGGGGGTTATATGGCTCGACATTAGTTCCTAGAGATCATTTTTCTAGCAACTTGGAGGAATTGCCGTAAATTGATATAGTATGCCCCTATCCCGCAATATGTGAGTATAGGCTGAGAGTTATGTGCCACATAGGAAGGGTGGGTTCTATGTCTGACGACTTAGCTGCCCCAACTTGTTAGGCGAACCTTTGGGGAGCTTCTTAGTGGTTTTTCGGTGCATGGGCCTTGCAAACCCTTGCATTTGGGAATCACGACTCGTAGTGAAAGTGTACACCTCTGCGCAGAGTTTGAGAAACGGTATACTAGCCTTGCCCAAGGTCACGGGCGCCCCGGAACCATAGCATTAAGGGATAATGACTTGTGTTTATTAACATTCATGTTTATCGCTTTTATGCTTTACATTACTTATGTTAAGATGATCATGGTTTAAAGGTATGTAAATACCTAGCTTATGCTTGTTGAGTTCGACATGGACTCACTCTTGCTATTTCACCCCACCTTAGGAGAAGTTTAGGGGCTTGTGATCAACCAAATGGGGTCCTTTGGAGTCTACCCGTAAGATCGAAGTGTTTTCCGCGTTCTACTAGCTGAGGTTATATTGTTTTATATTTTGTGTATGTTATATTTTTAAGCATTGTGAATTGATACTACGCTTTTATTTGTAGCTATATGTGAG
>JADLZK010007089.1:0-92020 GCA_015847255.1 Hyparrhenia diplandra | reverse complement strand
GTAGGTAGTACAAATCATAACTCCAACGTTGAAGCAAATGTCCCCTCTACTTTAGTAAATTGCAAGATTTTTTTTTTTTTTTTTTTGACAAAAAAACTTATAGTTTGGAATCGAAAGAGTAGAAAGGTGCTAGGTGGTGTTTGGTTCAGTGCTTTTGGATAAAGTGTCAGGAACTATTCACGTTGGTATCTGATCCTAGTAATTCTTTTTTGGTCTGGTTGTCTGTCTCGGAGTGCAATTTTTAGCTACGACTACAAGTTAATGATCTGTGTGAATGAAGGAACGAACGAATGGGTGACTAGAATGTTTCAAACCGAATGAATGAAAAACGAGACCATCATCATCTTCTGTAATAAAGGTTTGAAAAGATAAAATGATGTGCCTCAGTGCCACTGCCTAGGCCCAACAGAGAAGCGTGCAATTCCACCGCAAATAGATGGAGGCCCATGTAAGCCTGGCCCAACAGAGGAGCGTGCATTTCGAAATCCGACCGTTCGACAACCAACCGATTCCGCCCTCAAAGCGCAACCCCAAATCCCCAACCATTCGAACGTCACAGCCTCCTCCCCCTCGAACCTTCCCGAATCCATGGAGGCCGGCCCCGAAACCTTCTAGAGCCGAGCGTCCCTCCCCGGCCGCCATGAGCCGCCGCGATCCCGCCGCCTCGCCCTTCCGCGACCTCTCAACCTCCGCACCCCGAGACCCAACCCCAATGCCGTACCCTCCTCGCCGCAGTTCTTCACCGCCTCCAAATCCCCGCTCCAGGCTCCCACTCCGACGCCACTTCGCCGCCGCAGGCAGCAACGCCCCCCGACCCCGACGCCCCTCGGCCGCCGCCTCCGCGCGCACGAGATCGACCAGTCGCGCTCCGCCCGCCGCGCCGAGTCCGAACGCGAGCGCGCCCTCCGTGCCTTCGCCGCCTCCGCCTCGTCATGGCTGTCGCTCCTCCTACGCGACCCCTCCGCCTGCGGCTGCTCCCCGGCGGTCACCGATTCCGCCGCGGCCGTGCAGCCCTGCGCTGCGGGGAAGCGCCGCGCGCTCGATGGAGAGAGCGCGTGGGGGCACAACCCGAAGAGGCGCCGCGGTCGCGGCGGGGAGAGGAGCATGGAGATGACGCCGGCGATGATGGCCGCGTTAAGGAAGTCTCTGAAGGAGGCATGCTGCCTGGAGGATGTCACGGAGAGGATGGAGAACTACATGAGTAAGGGCGCGTGTGAGGAGGTGCTCTTCATGATGTTCCAAATTTGTAAGGTGAGAAAATTTCGAGGGTTCAAACTCTACGGCTTTGGCATTTGACATTCTTACTATTGTGTGGCCTACGTGCTAATTTTGGATTGTTAAGCTACAACTATGAACTAATGAATTTTCCAATTTCGACTTGTCTTCAAACTGAGATCAAACTGCTAAACTGCTGTGCTGTCCACTTTCTTTTTAGATTGAAGAACTGAACATGGTAAAATTTAAATTGGTGTAGATGTGCTAAAAGTATAGTATTGCCTTTGAAAACAACTTATGAAAGATGTGAAAAAATATGCTAAAAATCATAGACTGCAACTATTATTATTATAGTAACTCGTATTCCATCTGTCCCAAACTATGTTGTTTTGGCTTTGTACATAGCTTTTGCTTACCTTATCTCATGCACTTAGCTTTTTTGTTACCTTGTCTCATGCACTTCATTTTCTAAACTGTATTTAGTCCTTATAAATGTAAAAAAATAGCCTGTATTACAAAGTAGAAGCATTATCCACTAACCGGCACAGTATTCTGCCCACCTTTTTCAGAACATTGACGAAGGCAGATTAAAGATGAAAGCACAGTGCCCCATTGTTACTGACCTTAGGCTCAAAGAGAAAGCAACTAGGATTTTTATGTCCTACAACCCATACTGGCTCAGAATTGGGTTGCATATTGTTCTCGGCGATGATTCCTTGCTGCAGACTGGACAAGGAAAATTGGACAAGGAGATTCATATTCTAAAACTAATTCTGGAGAAGCAAATGTTTTCTCAAATCATGACTGCAAAATCATCTGGTCACAAGAAGGTGGTAGAAGAGCACCTGGGCAATATCATATTGAAAAGAATTTTTCTGCTTGTTGTTGCACTAGACAGAGCCAAAGTAGAAAATGCTCTATCTCTCGAAGCTGGAATTGATGGCCTTGATGGTGGATCCCCACTTCTATTTTGTCATCAAGGTCGAATAAAATCTAGTCGTCAAATCATTCAGGGTAATATAGCTGAATCCATCACTTTTTATTATTGTTTTTTGTGCCATGCAAGTGTTATATCCAGTTGCTTTCTAGAATCTTTGAGGGAGACCATGCATGGAGAAGGCGATATTCTGATACACCTCACAACTATGGGATATAAACTAAATTATCAACAGGTACCCGGATTTGCTGTATTACTGTACCAAACAATTTGCTTTTGTGTTTTCTGTTGTACAAGTTTCTTCCAGGAATGGTATAGTTTAAAATTCTATTTGAATATTGTTGGGCTATTCTGATTTTCTTTTTCTCACCAGCCTGCTCTGTCAGAATATGATTTCACTATAAGGAATTTATTTGAAGATCTCCAAGATGGCATAATTCTTTGTAGAGTTGTTCAGCTGCTCCTCACAGATGCATCAATCATTTCAGTAAGAATTTCCTTTTGCTACATTAAACATCCAGATCCCATTAGCATTTGATTTACAGTGCCAATACACTTCATTTCAGAAAGTAATTGCTCCTCGGATACAAACAAGAAGAGGTTAAGTAACTGCACCACTGCTATACAATATATCAAACAAGCTCAGGTCCCATTATCTGATTCTGACGGACTCACAATTTCGGCGGGAGACATCGCTGCTGGGGATAAGGAGCTTATTCTTTCAGTGCTGTGGAATATGTTCATCCATATGCAGGTCAAATGTTTATAACCCTCTGAATTGTTATTGCTAAGCCTAAGTATACCTTTTTTTTTCCACAAAACTATAGAGTTCTAGATTGCTCGCTATAGGAGTTAGCTTAACCTTCAGTTTCACATCCTTCTCATAAGGTTTAAGCTAAATGCTTTTATTGAGTGGTTATGTGTAATTATTTGATCTTATCATTATCATCCTAATGTCTATTGCTATTCAAGTTTAATCATCTTGTAAATATTCATATCTTGGTTTGATACATTACTGTGCAAATTGTAAACTAACGTGTCTTTTTTTTTTGGTCAAGGCAATGCTTTCATCTAACTCATTCATATTCCAGAATTCTCATTAGATCTTGTTATCTTTTTCGCTCCTGTGCAGCTACCATTGTTAGCAAGCACAACCTCACTGACTCGTGAATTAACCATGCTAAATGTACATGTAACGGTGAGTGATCTGTTCATCTATCTTAAACAGTTAAAATATGTGGATTGGATAGGATGGGACAAACTACACGCAGTACTTATTTTATTTCATCACAGTATACAAAAGTTCCTTGATGAAGCTATCTATATATTTGCTTCTGTGCTTACCATTTTGATTTGAGACTTTTGTTCGTTATTACTTTTAAGGAGGGGTTTTATTTCTTTTTTTTTTTAGAACATTCTGAGCACGCTTTTTTGATATAGGAGTTCCTTTTTTTTTTTAAGGGACAACAAATGTCTGAGAACAAGCCACACATGGATTTGCTTTACAATTGGGTTCAGGTAAGGATTCCTTTGTTTTATCTCTTGCTCACATAGTTGTATGCTAAAAAAGTAAATGAGTCCATGGGTTAGTCGACTCCAGTAAATTGATCACTTCAAGACTAAGCGGAGAAGTTCTGAACCAAGTATCAACTCTTTTTTTTTTTCTCAAATATACAGGAGAGTTGTGTATCATTGTACTAAGAAGAAGTATCAAGGCTGTTAAAAATGCATATTTAAGTGTTCTTTTATTTGTGAAAATGTTGTTGTCATTGCCGCATCCTTTTATCCTTTTTGTTGAAAATGCTCATGCCTGGGTTTCCACCACGCACCCTGATGGAAACACTGCCTCAGTAATTCAGTTTGTTGCAAGCTCAAAGACAACACAATAACATCATTGATCTGTTGTTAATCTTAAATGCTTTAATCATTTTGAGCTAGTATCCTTTTAACCTTACTATTTTTTTGTCTTGTGTTGCGCTAACCATACAGCCCAGCCTTTATTGTCTAATTGCTACTGATGTTGTTGCTTTGTTCTTCTGCAGGCAGTATGCTCAAAGTATGGCATGACTGTTGAAAGTTCATCTCAGTTAGACAGAAGAGCACTGAACTGTCTCATCAACTATTATTTGAACATTGATATTTTCCACCCCAAGGTTCTCCTGAACTATCATTGTGTTTTATTTGCACTGTAATTACACCTTTATCTCTATGTGCCACTTTGATACCCACGTGCTCATCATTTCCTGTTGATTATTGTTTTTAGGAAACACTAACCGGATGCCGAAAGGAATTGTTCACCTGTCACGAACTTGATACTGTAACTGATATCATTGGCTGTCCATCCAGTCAGATGGGGAAAGTACTCTCCGATGTTCTTCAGGTGGTGGTAAGTGATTTACTTTTGTTGTTCGCACAATCAGTAGTTTCTTTCTCAAACCTTTTTTCTGCAATATGCAGGATATTCCAGCTAGTTGCATCCTAGGTGACGATGGTGTATTATTTGATGAGAAGAGTACCATTCTTCTGCTAGCATTCCTATCTTCACATCTGACTAATGACAAAAGATTGGTAATGTTTGCTGTCATGTTCAAATTCTTCCTCCTTGTGTTAAAAGTCTGTTCATGATGCATAAACCATCTTCTTTAATTCTTATAGGATCAGCTAAAGAATTTGATCAACATGAGGTTGGGCTACAAGTGTGTGCGGAGAAGAAGATTTCAGCAAGACGTAGATCTCGAGGAAAGATTGATACAGAGTATCATCTATCTCAGACAGATAAAAAATATGGTGCATGCACCAACCAGGGTTTGTTCTTTATCTATGTTCTTTATCTATTCTTCAGTTTGTATAAGTTTCTGCTGCTGAAATTAAATTTGGTAATATTATTGTGAAATGTTAGTCTCCATAACCATAACTCTACATAGCATAATTGTTCTGTGAATTCCCATGGTATGCTGGTAGCATAACAGTTTTCTGCAATTTAGTGAAATTTGTCTTAATCTTCTTTTCTAGAGTGGGCTGCAACTATTATACAGGCTCAGGCCAGAAGTCTTATTGCAAAGAAGTCTTATTGTGAACGTAAGGCAATATTTATCCTGCAAGGTGCTTTGAAGGCATGGTCAGCCATTATCTCGAACAAGAATTGTAGTTGCCTAAGCATTGCTGCCTCTACTACCTGGCAAGCACAAGGTGCATTTCCCAACAAAATTCTCATGATTGTTCTGGATTAATTTCCCCAATTACATTGTTGGCATCCATTTCTTTTCAGGAAACAACAGATATTTCATTTTCATAATGGAAAGGCATAGATTTGTCCAGATGAGAAAATCTGCCATTATGATTCAGCAGGCTGTAAGGATTTGGATTAGAGAGAAAAAGGTTTAAGAACAGTGATTCTTTCAAAAGCTATGAGTTACTGGAAGGTAAAACTCCACCAAAAATTAGCAGCAGTCAAAGCAACTCTATAACTTCTACCACTCATCTGTGCAAAAGTGTGCATGACTCTATACCTACTCCCAATCATCCATTGAATATGTTTGAGAGTAATTGTCGATCATGTGTCATTGAGACGTCCAATGCAGTATCCGTCAATAAGCTTGTGACTGTGGATAACATGGAATGCAACAGTAATATTTGTTCTCAGGAATTCTTAAAACATGGATCTACCTGTATTTATTTCCCAGTTTGCAAGGAACTAGTGGCTGCTCAAAGGATACAAGCTGCATACAGAAGATTTTTGAACAACAGAAACAGGACAACTGCTGCAATTAAAATCCAGAGCCATTGGCGATGCTATTCAGTACTCAAGTGCTTCAGAAATCAAGTTCAGGCTATTGTCAGAATCCAAACATCAATAAGAGTATTCTTGTGCCGCCAAGCTTTGCAACGCTACCGACTAGCTGCAGTACTGATTCAGCGAGTTGTCAGAGGATGGTTGGCTAGAAAGAGGCTGTTAGGTTAGTATGAACATCTAAGATTGTCCTTGATATTTTTTTTGTTGCATATTGACCATTGTTATGGTGGTAACATTACGGATGTAAAGCCACTAAGATGTGATTGTATTGTATTATCTACATTATCACTGACCAATGCTACTTATACAGGTTCCTCTTCACTGCGAACCTACACAAGACCAAGACTTTTGTGTAGTTGACCAAAGTCAAAGGAGAAAGTGTTATCAAAGCCTTGAGTTGAACATTGTTCTAGACTCTGTCATAAGGTTACAAAGATGCTGGAGGAAGTTCCTTCTGCATCAGTCTGTCAAAACATCTGTAATCTCAATCCAGTCTTTTGTCCGTGGCTGGTTGGCACGGAAACAACTAGATCAAATTTTCTGCTGCATCAACATTATTCAAGTATGTATGCTATTTTTTTAAAAAAAATGCTTCTAGGCTGGTAGTATCATTATTTAAGAAAAGAGTTATCTTAATCTGGTACATTTATTTGCAGAGACGGTGGCGAAAGTTTCTTCAAGCGAGGAAGCGAGCTGTGATTGTCATCCAGACTCATTTCCGTGGTTGGATTGTACGACGAGATGCTATTAAAACTAGAAACTCTATCAGTAACATACAGGTAGACTGAAGAGGCAGATGTTGTCATTGGATATATACACAAATTAATACATGATTTCATACATGGTAAATCTATTTGCAGAGATGGTGGAGAAATGTTTTGTTCATTAAATTGAGGAAGCAAGTTGTGTTAGTTATCCAGGCTCATTTCCGTGGTTGGATAGCGCGGCGAGATGCTATTAAAACTAGAAACTCTATCAGTAACATACAGGTAGACTGAAGAGGCAGATGTTGTCTAATGTCTGACATTGGATATATATACACAAATTAATACATGATTTCATACATGGTAAATCTATTTGCAGAGATGGTGGAGAAATATTTTGTTCATTAAATTGAGGAAGCAAGCTGTACTAGCTATCCAAGCTCATTTCAGTGGTTGGATCGCACGACAAGTTGCTTTTAGAACTAGAAAAAGTATTACTACAATACAGGTACAACATGATTTCTGTATGCTTGTTTTTTATATAGTTGGACATATGGAAACCGTCCAAGCAAATATAGGAAACATGATTTCTACACAAATATCTATCCTTTCATAGAAAACCAATTGTTATTAAGTGTGCTTTTCGCATTTACATTTAACTAACTGATTTTTGCAGTCGTATGTCAAAGCCTACCTTGTGAGGAAGGCATCGAAGCAAGAAGTTGCACATATAAGATCTAGACTGCAGAAGACCTCTTCACAAGTTGATGATAGTATGCGCCTGATCAACAGACTGGTATCTGCATTGTCACAACTCCATCACTATCGGAGCACAAACAGCATTCGTCAAACTTGTGAAACATTCAGTAATACAACCTATGCTCTCTTTCCTAATTTTTTTTGTCCAACATAGATTCATCATGGATTCATGAAGAGCATAAGATTGTGATATCATACCCCCCAGCTGTCTAAGTTTAGCCATCAACTTGCCAGTCTAAGCACTTTTATGTTCAAGAGCTAAGAGGTCTTCTCTTTCTCCTACAGGTACTGCTACAGAGTATTCCAAGAAATGCTGCGAGAAGCTGGTTGCTGCTGGTGCTGTAGATATATTGCTGGAGCAAATCCATTTGTTGAACCGTGGGATTGCTGACCAGGAAGTTTTGAAGCAAGTGTTCCTTACTCTCAGGAACATTGCTCGCCATGCAAATCTTAGACAGGTGTTATACAGCACTCCAGAACATGCTGCAATCATCTTCCAGGAATTACTGAGGTATCTATATGTAGTATGCAATGCTCAAGTTCACATACGCATTTATGTTGTCTGGTTAGTTTCTTGCTGTTGCATTTGTGTTATTATGATGATCTGTTCGATGTTCTCTCAACAGAGGCTTAGCTGTAGACCTGTAGTTAGTTTTGCTCTCTAAAGCTCTTTATTTTAAGGTAGTCTGTTCTTCCTAGTTTGATGCATACATATCCCAATCATTTTGATCTTGAGCATACTAGATTAAAATGGATGAGGCTTTGAGTTTGTCGGTTTGTGAGCATTATATGTATATCTGTATTATAAACTGTGTTTTGAGGCATAACATTCTTATATGGGATATATGTGCTTTGGAACAAAGGAGTTTGATGCATACATATCCCAATGGTTTTCATCTTGAGCATATACTAGATTAAGAATGGAGAAGGCTTTGAGTTTGTTGGTTTGTGAGCATTATATTCTTATCTGTATTATAAGCTGTGTTTTGGGGCATGCCATTCTTATATGGGATGGATGTGCTTAGGAACAAAGGAGATGTGTTCTTCAGCGCGTCTGATATTCTAAAAAGCATATGTGAATCCAAGGAAGGCCATGAAACCGTACAAGCACTGAGTCAGCACATCAAAAGGCTGCACAAACTGGTGCATGACCTGGGAAGGAAGGTGGAGCTAGACAAGAGGTAATACAATACATCAATTCATAAGATTCCGTTAATGCTAGGTTTTTTAGCTAATCATAATTGCCCTTGCGGCAATGTCTGGTCCGCTAAACGGGTTCCCTCTTGTTTCTGCAAGGAATGGACGCACTGCAGCCGCGAAGGCGAACAATCTCCAGCGGCTACGGGAGGCCGGCACTCTGTATCATCTCATCACTAGTGACACTTAACATGTCGGCAGTATAAGCTGAAGGCTTGTACAATCATTTGGTCTTAGAAGGTTCTCATGCAACTGTTGTTGACTAGGAGCAACTGTCGAAAATCTATGGTTTGGTTTGTGATTGTTTTGTGTGGCAGGTGTGAGAATCATCGTCTTGATGTGATGTATTAAGACTTAAAAGTGAATGTATTTGCCCATGAGAGGACTCCTATTTCTGCTAGCAGGACTGTCTTTTTTTTTCATCGCTATTCATTGCATCTCAAAATAAACACTGTACACATCTTGCCGACTCATCTTAAATTTTGGGTTAATTTTATGTACATATAAAAATAATAATATTTATGATACTCATTAAGCGTCATTAGATTTATATCATAGGAAATCTAAGACTGAGACTGGACAGTCAAATAATTTAGATCGGAACAATGTTCACAATCACAAATAAGTTGTGTTCTTTTTTCTTATCTCTACTATAATGGCACGGTTGTTTTTATTTTTTAAGACAAACAACACTATCCGTCGGATCTCACAAAGCCAAGGGCTGGGATCAAAAGTTTGTCACACAGGTCTTACATCTCACGCCCACGCCTGCAGACCCCCCGCCCCAACCCCAGCGGCCACAGTTCGATCCCAGAAATCACGGGAAAAATTAATTTTTTGAGGCAGTAAAAGAATTATTTTATTTAATAAAAAACTTCGATGAACCGTGGGCTATCTAACCGGCCGGCGTGATCGTGGGCGAGATAACCGGCGAGATGGATCCTCCTGGTCGCGGCGAATTTCCTGGCGGCGATCTCGGCTCGGCGATGGCGATCTCGCTCCATCCCCGACTTCGCCCAGTTCCACGGGTTCGAGGCCGAGGACTAATCTTGCCGTCGTTGTAGTAGACGAAGACGTGGTCGTCCGGCTCGCTGGGGACAACCTTGCCGCTGCCACCGCCGGTGACCGTGGACTTGTTGCCGACAAGGACGGCGAGGAAGTTGTTGACGTTCGACTGGCCTCGGGTGCGAGGCCGAGGACTAATCTCTCGGCCCGGCGGTGGTCGCTCCGTAAGTATATTGCCGTATTGAAAACTAATCTTCTCCGTACGTATATATTGCCGTATATTTCATGAAGTAGAGGTGTTCCAATTCAGCTCAAGCAAATGATTGGTGGTCCGAACGAACGACCTCAAGCAAATGATTCATGAAGCAAACGACCTCAAGCAAATGATTCGTAGCGAACAGCATACGTCCGTCGATCGCTGCCGCCGGCCGCCGTGCTCCCGCTCTCCGTGCAGACGAGCGGTTGTCGATCGCTGCCGCCGGCCGCTGTGCTCCCACTCTCCGTGCCGACGGGCGGCTGTCGCGCCCTACCGCCGGGAGCCCTCTGCTGTCCGTCGTCGACGTCTGAACAATCATGGTATGGCCATCGTATCTATCTAATTTGTAACTATCAATTCATTGATTCATTCTATTTTTAGGTCTCTAATTTGTGATGTGTCGCTATGGGTGGGGGTTCAGTTAAGGTCGCCAAAGAGCTTGATGTCATAGGCAACCTGTTCTTTGCTGCTGATTGGTTTCGGTAATATGTGATTATATTACTGTACCGGTCGATGTATTTGTGTAACATTCTCCAAGATTTAAATGGATTCTGAATTTCTGATCATATTATTGTAACATCTACGCATTATGAATGTTTTTAATTTTTTCCATGCTAATATTTGTACACAGATTTCTAATCCTGATATGACTCACTGAAACACTTTGTTATTGTGTCATGGAACATCTTTCAGTAGTTTGTTGATGTTCGAGCGACTGCAGTAAGGCATGTGCACAAGCAAGATTTGTGCCATGTTACCAAAGCTAATGGTATGCTTACTTTGTTGATGCTCCAGCGATTACAATTTACCATGCCGTCTATGTTGAAGGTGCCTAACAGACACGTATACAGCTGAAATTATGATGTTCAAAGATCCAAGCTATGCACCTGGTAGGCTTTACCACAACGTTTCAGAGTATGATTATACCTTTAGGTTATTTTCCTGGAAAAAGCATGTACGTGATGCTTGGTATTTTTGAGCTTGTTACAATCATTCTCCATGTGAGTGTTTTTAGACCCTTTTTCATTCTCAAATAGTAGATCATTTTTTTTCTTTTTTTTGGTGGTGACACTTATAAGCCTGTTGGTTGAGTAAAAGTGCATACATATATGCAAATTAACATCTGTACAATTTCAGTTTTGTTTGAAGATTAGAAAACTATGCGACACCTGAGGTTAAAAGGATGGACCATGTGATCAGTAAAACCAAGAGATCATGACGTGGAGCAGGCGAGCACCAAGAGGCACGAAGAGGGTGTGATCATGCTAGGGGTTGCTGATGTAAAAGTGCCATGAATAGGTACGTTCAATGAAAATTATAATTCTTTCAAGAATATTTTTTAAAGTTTTTACCGTAGCGTTAGCACGGGCAATATATTAGTGCAAGCAAATAATTTGCAATAGGATGCATCAAATCAACACGAACATGCTACAACTACAATATTATATAAGGCTATATGTATATAAATCGGAAATCAGGCCGCCCGGGCCGCGAAGTCGCAGGCCGGCCCGGCGCCGAGGATGTCGGCTACAGGCCTGGCCCGTGTGTGCATCCTCGGGACCGTCACGGTCAGCACGCCGTGGGCGTACGCCGCCGAGATGCCGTCCACGTCCACCATCCCCGGCAGCCGGAACTTCCGGTCGAAGCTCCTCGCGCCCGCGGCGGCGGCGGCGTCCAGCTCGGTGCGGATGACGAGGTACCTGGCGTCCTCCACCTCCACCCTGATCTCCTCCTTGCGCACGCCTGACGAACACACACACAGTCACAGAGCGAGCGTCAACGCCACAAAGGCACTGCTGTTAAGCAAACCGAAGCAGAAGGCGACCTTGCTCGGTTCAGCTCAGCTCAGCTGGCTGGCAGACCGCACCGATCGACGACGGCGAGCAGCAACCTTACCCGGGAGGCTTGCGGAGAAGAGGTGAGCGGCGGCGGTCTCCTCCCAGCTGACATGGTTGGCCGGGCGGCGCGGCGGGAAGCAGCTCCGGCTGGGACGAGAGGGGGAGAGAAGAGGCGCCACTGCCACTGCCATGGCAGCTGCGCCGGCGGCAGGAATCCTGGATGCTCCTCCATTGGGTAGTAATAATCCATGGCGGGTGGACGGACCTGCCTGTTCTGTGGCTAATAATCGGCCGTCAGGTTGCTGCCCTGCCTTCAAATAGAAATAGTGTCCGTGAGTGTGACGGTGACACTGGCTGGCGGCTGCTGCTCCGACCGCTAAATGGATGCAAGTTGATGCAACTTGCTGCTCCAAGTTGCGAGGGAGGGCTGCTGGTCGGCATGTACGGCCCCATGTGCGCACATAAATAAAGAAGAAGCGTACCTTCAGTCTGTTCTTCCTACTCCAACTTTAAACCCGGGCAAACTACAAACTTTTTAAACTGTGCATTTTACTTCTGTAGAGCTATTTGGAAGACATTTTTACTACTGTGATGGTGATAAAATACATGGTTTGAAAAGTTTGAAAATGAATTGCCCGGTTTTGAAGTTAAGAGGAAAAACGAACTCTCGTATAAGTTGGACGAAAAAAAAGGGTCCTTAATTCATTGGATGGATGGAGACCGGACCTGCAAAATATCTTGGTTATTGGGCCGGCAGCAGATCAGGATACTCTATTTGGACGATGAGTAACGGGCCACGATCTTTAGCGTGTTATTACTAAGTTAGCACTCACTAGTTTTGAGCCGACAAAGGTCATAGGAAAAGATAATAACAACTATATCATGTTTCCAGAGACATAAACATCGTCAAACATGTGAGGCTGTCTTTTGAGACGCCACGGTCAACACTCTCACTAACCCCTTGTCTTTTGCAGCATTTGACAAGTAAAAATTGATTGAGCTAGCTCTAAGCTGAGTTATTAGAGACACCCTCATAGCACAGAACACTCGCTAGGACACATGCACGTAGAAGCACAAGATCTTTTTTAAAAAAATCCCAAAACCATGCATTTGTAATGTATGTAAAAAAGCCCAAAACAATCTATAATTTAGAAAGCTCAAAACCATGCATAACGCTTACTATACATATGTAATACTATAATTCTATATTCTATAAATTTTAATCTTAGTTATCTCATTTTAGTTAATTTAGCACTAAACCACGCATGGCCGCTTACTATACATATGTATAGAAGGGAACATCACGTATTGTCGACGATAAGGGTGAGAATACCCTCGCCCACAACCACATGATGTATATATGTGCCGATGACTCCGTGTCTAACTTCGTTGTTTTGGAGCAAATTTAAATTTAAATGGTCCTTCAACAAAAATGTGTTTACGATTTCTTTATCAAAATTTCCCAAATCTGAAATATGAATACCCGAACACGAGAGAATGAATATTTGCAAATAGTTTTGCAGCCTCAGTCCAGGAGTACTGTAGCGGTCAAGCCAAGCCAGCCTCAAATAGCCAAATCCCCGTCCGGGCTAAAAACCTGGCACCGGAGATGCACGCCTTCTAGAACCTTCCAGCCCTACTTCCCGGAACCCTAAACCCTAGTAGCCGCCATGCGCCGACCGAAGCACCGCGCCGCGGCGAAGCAGACTCGCCTGCGGGAGGTCGACGAGATCCGCCTCCTCAACGAATGGATCGACGCCGGCAAGCCCCTCCCGCGCACCATGCCCCCGCCCCCGGCCCCGTCGAACTCAGAGCGGCCGGCGCCGGCGGCCGGGGAGCACCCGGAGTACGGCGCGTGCACACTGTTCGACGAGCTGCCGCTGTCGCAGAAGACCAAGGACGGGCTGCGGAAGGCCAAGTTCGCTAAGATGAGTGAGATACAGCGCGCCGCCCTGCCCCACGCGCTCTGTGGCCGCGACATCCTCGGCGCCGCCAAGACCGGCTCCGGCAAGACCCTCGCCTTTGTCATCCCGGTAAATATCTCGCCGCCGCTGCTAATTTATTACTCCTTGTAAGTTTGGGTATTGAGATTGCGGTTCCTAGCACTGTGGGATTGTGAAATGAATTGCGATCATAGTTTCAATATTTAGTGCCGGGAATTGTGCTATTGGTGCCCTGCACATTGGCGTTTGTTACACCTTTGTCTGGTTCATCATAATTCCATGTCAATTATTCCCCTATAGGAACTATGGTTTGATCATGACAGCTAAGATTCCTTATGAATTCACCACATCACACTTCATCTTTGCAGGTTATAGAGAAGCTGTACAGAGAGAGATGGGGTCCAGAGGATGGTGTGGGCTGTATTATTCTCTCCCCCACGCAAGATTTGGCTTCACAGATTTTTGAGGTGATCAAGAAGGTGGGAAAGTTCCATAACTTTAGTGGTGGTGCGATTGTTGGTAAGCCGCAAAAGGTATCGAGCTAGAGAAGGAACGTGTGAACAGCTTGAATATCTTGAGTGTGCACGCCAGGGGCGGTTAGTCCAGCACTTCAACGAAACTCCCAATTTTGATTGTTCACAGCTCCAGGTAATCAAGCATTTCCTGTTCTATGGCTATAGTGGATACCAATTTCTTTTATTTATTCTGATAATAATAGAAGGCTCTTGTTTCGTTTTTCTTTCCCTATGGGAAAACAGATATTGGTGCTTGATGAAGCAGATCAAATGCTTTCGATCGTGGTTTCAGAAGCCAGGTTGATGCTATCATTTCTCAGATTCCCAAAGTTAGACAAACTTTACTCTTTTCTGCTACACAAACGAAATCAGTTAAAGACCTAGCAAGGGTTAGCCTAAGGGACCCTGAATATATAAGTGTGCATGAGGAAGCCAGAACATCCACTCCAGATACTCTTGAGCAGTATGCCATGATTGTACCTCTTGATCAGAAGTTAAATATGCTCTGGAGCTTCATTAAAAGACATCTAAATTCGAAGACATTAGTCTTCTTATCTAGTGTCAAGCAGGTAAAGTTATTATTATTTCTATGAAGATTAAATTTTTGTTGCATAGTTATATTTTGTGAAATTTTGCTCATTTCTTTCAATATCGGACTTCTGCAGGTCAAATTTGTTTTTGAAGTTTTTAAGAAACTTAGTCCTGGTATTCCTTTGAAATGTATACATGGAAAGATGGGTTTAGTGGTACAGCAGGCCATAGTTGCAGATTTCAATGAAACTACTTCAGTTCTTTTCTCAACTGATAAAATGGCTCGGGGACTGGATATAAAGAATGTGGATTGGGTGGTACAGGTATGCCAATTTGTTAAGCACTACCATTTTTCTAGTACTTACTCTCATGCTGTAACCCTTTTATCTCATTTACAGGTTGATTGCCCAGAAAACATTGCTACTTACATCCACAGAGTTGGCCGTACAGCTCGCTACAATAAGAAAGGAAAATCACTTATATTCCTTTGTCCTGAAGAAGAAGCAATGCTTGAAAAATTGAAGGCAACTGAAAGTAAAATACCTATACATATTCGAAAGGTTGGCAGCAGGGTTTTCTGTTTTTAGTGCTTAATTGATTTTGGTTGATCTATGTGGTAGATGCTGAGACAATCGTTTAGAATGGTTATTCGGTCTCAAGTGAAATAAAATTTTACAGCTGTTTATACCATACAACTGCCTCTACATCTTGCATTTCTTCTTCTTTTTTATTACTTACTGTTCTTAATTGCTTTAATGTAGCCAAAGGCAGAACAACTGGAGCAGATATCTCAGAATATAGCCTCGGTACTGGTTAAATTTCCCAATCTGCAGGAATTAGGTAAAAGGGCTTTTGTTACGTATATTAGGTCAGTATACCTCAAGAAAGTGTTCGACATGAGCAAGTTATCTGCAGAGCAGTTCTCTGCATATGCTGCTTCGCTTGGTCTGCCTGTTACCCCAATGGTCCGCTTCATAAGCCACATGAAGAATGTATCGAAGAAGGATATGGAGGACATTGATATGAAACGGATGAAATCCAGTTCAAAACGCGAAATTATCATCACTCCAAAGATCAACAGTGATTTGACTGTATGTGATGGAGATGATGATATCCTTTATCCCAAGAAGCCCATGGCAGATGCTAATATGGACGACGGACTTGATGATGTCCTTCATCCCAAGGAACCTGCCGCAGATACAGATGTGACCAGGTATGTACCATGCAACTCATTTTTCGAACCTAGACATTCCTACCTTTCAAATTTGATGCTACCAAACATCTACGTTCCAGGTTTTGGTCGCTGAAGTTATGCTAACCACTTGTCCTTGTCAGACTCGAAAGACCCTTCAAAAAAGAAGAAACTGAAGATAAATGTGCACAGGCCATCCGAACTAGGGTCAAGTATGATGATGAGGGCAACGCCATCCCACCTCTCGCATCTGTTGCTGAAGAAGTAGCTTTAGAGCCTGTGGTTCACAAGGATAAAAGTGTGTTCTATCTCTGTTTCTATGTCACCCATGATTTGCACGAAGGATGTGAACTCTAATATGAACTTGATTATTTTCTCGGTTTCTCTAGTTTCCCAGCGGTATGCAGAGATGTTGAGAGAAAATGCAGGAGCATGACAAGGAGGACAAGCTTGAACACAAGAAGAGCTTGCGGGAGAAGAAGCTGCAGAAGAAGATGAAGCTTAAGCGCAAGAGGCAGGAAGAGACTGAAGCGGAGGAGGATAGTGGCTCAGAATCAGACAGAGGCCAAGGCACAGCCAACAAGGGTAAAAAGAGGTACTTCAATAGCGACGACGAAGACAATGACGCTGTAAAGGACGGTGATGTTCTCGCCCAGCAGGAGGCGTTGGCACTGAAGCTCCTGAGTAATATGCACAGTTAGCTTAGGATGCTGGTGGTTACATTTGATGGGGGTTGAAATTTTGACCGTGCTGTAACTTTGTTTTTCTGTTAACCGGGAGTTGATTTCCACTTATCAGGCATACGTTTGGGGATGTGTGAGAAATCAGTGTGACCTGCCGTTTTGCCCCAAGAGATTTCACTTGGATGAGGTTTTTTAAGTAAATGCCTTTGGTTTTATATAAAATTTCCACTTATCCCAGATGAGGTTTTTTACTCAATACTAACTTTCAGAATGACCATTTTAGTCAAACTCTACTAAGCTCTGTTTCATCCCCAACTACGAAGTTGATCGTTTCAATCCTCAAACATTGCATTTTGGGTTTAATTTCATCCATAAATTAAAGAGCATTTTGGTTATTAAACTTCTATTTTTTTATCTCAATTTTGTCTATCCAAAAGAAAATTAAGCACGATTTCATCATCATCAATGAATTATCAAAATGCATTTTTTACACAACTTTATCCTTCGTCCAGCACCAGCCACGATTTGAGATGGACAGTCATCGTTAGATATTATTCTAAACACAAATGGTTATTGTTAAGCCTAAAGATAGTTGCTAAGGATTTAGTAGCTATGAAATAAATGATAGATATTAGTAGCTAAGGGATAAATGATAGATCTATTGTTGTTAGGCCCACCTTAATTAAAATCGCTGGTTCCGTCTCTAGCCGGAGTTGCTAGTCCTAAATATCCAAATAGACGGACCATGTTGTCAAAAAAAAGATGGACCAAAATTAACCATTTTATTTTTTTCAAAATCCCAACTAGCAATTGATTTATTAGTTAGCGAAATATCAACTTTATACAAACAAGGTGCACACGATTTTTTTTTTTTTTTCGGAAAAGCTACCTGCTCTTAGTTCACTTAACGAATACACTTTAGTTACACTCCTGCATTAGACTAAACTTAATTCACTTCTAGTCCAGCATTAGACTAAACTTCAGTAGCTACCTAAAACCCTAGTCATACACCTAAACAAAGTTTTAGGTGACACGCCACGTTTGTGTGCCGTCGAGCTTCATGTTTTCTTTTGGCGATGGATGCCTATGCCCCATGCCGCGAAAAAGACCAACAAAGACTGCACAACCGTTTCACAACCACCCTACACCGACAGCACCTACCACTACGAAAGGAGACGTATAAAGCGCAAATGGTTCTGGGCCATGTGAAACAAGCAAATAAACAATCTGACGAAGACATCAATCAATCTCAACGAAACATACTTCAACGGTCAAGATCTCAACGACAAACACATCAGGAGTGCCATCATCGATTAACACTAGTCCCCAAGAACCAGTTCAACCACACCCATGCAACTACATGACCTCAATATCTATAGGATGTCTCATTAGGCAGTGCCCTGTGACTACTGTCCCTCAGACCTGATAGCGCTCCAGAAGTGCACAACCAGTCGTCACCGCGATGATCGTCACTGCAAATGAAAGGCAACAAAGTTCCTCATCAGCCTTATCAACATCCCAATATCTTAGACTCAACATAATAACACTGTATGGCTCAAATTATCTTCAGCAAATCAGCAGTTGGCTTGTTCAGGCTAGTAAGATTTTAACAGTCAGATTTTCTAATTTCAACTATGAAAGGATTTGTAAGATAACCGATGGAGATTGTCAGTGACCTACCTGCTGCGTGGGTGGAGGCTGCTGCTGCTGCTGCTCCTGTGCTGGCGGAGGCTGCTGCTGCTGTTGCTGTTGCTGCTGTTCCTGCGTTGGCTGCTGCTCATAGTTACCATAACCAGGGTATCCATAGTAGTTTTGCATTCTTGGGTCTTGTGTATTGGGTGCACCATAGCCATAACCTTCATAACCCTGCTGTTGGTATCCATAATAGCTGTTCCCCATTATACTGGCTGTTGGCATCTTGCTGAGAAGCCTGATGGAGAATCATCTTGGATTAATCAAATTATTAGGTAAAATTCAGCAAAAACTAAGATTCCAACACACAATACCTGTCTGTTTTGAGGACTACGGCCCCATGAAAGCCGAACTTTCTGCTCACCAATCTGACTGCCATTCAGCATTTGGATGGCTTCCTCAGCGCATGACCTGAAAATATGGTAACCCAATCAAGCAACATAGAATTAACTCACATATATAGTCTGAACGGTTAATTAAAGAGCTTTAAGCATTTATATGAACCTGCTGGTAAATTGAACAAATCCACAATGCTTGCCTACAGGAATCTTCACATAGGAAATTTCTCCGTACGGACTAAAAATTTGCCTTAGATACTCCTCATTTACATTGGAATCTAACCCACCCACAAAGACCTATAGCAAAATAATGAACAATAAGGTAACTGGAATTCCTAAGTCTCCTTTTTGAAATAAAAGCCCACTTACTGTTGTATTGTTGGAATCACTCTCTGAAGAATCTCCTTGAGAACTCTGGTATGCTCCTGCAATGGCAAGACAAACCATCAGCAACAAAGCTGGCAAACTTGGCTGGGAATTCAGACTGCCAAAATAATAGCATTGGAACATTGGACACCCATATTCTGGCCAGCAAAACTAGCTTAACATTCTATTAAGTATTAATGATACAAAATGGCGAGCACCATTTTTGTTCATGTAAGTCAATAAAACAAATAAAGAAATTATCTGCGGAAGAATACAAGAAATTCTTGCTTCAAACCTCAACTTGTTCACTGCATGTATTGCTTGGCTGCAACAGAAGAAATTTAAGTACTATAGCTAAACTGTAAGTGGATAATCTGAGATTATCTACATGATACCCTGTACCTTTAAATTACTTTACTATGTAGTGCACCAACCAATGCGCTACCACAGATTTTCGTTTTTTTTAAAAAAAAAATTATCTTATTCCGAGGCATAAACTGCCTATAGAATATACTTCACATAATAAGAAATTAAATTTTACTGTGTTGCCAGACCATACCATCTACCAAACCCAAACTCAGATAAGCAGAATACAAGGACAACAAACAAATATGCATAACTACAAAGTGCATTCAGGCCAAACTAATCAGAAATAAAAAGTAAATGGAATCTGCAGTATGAAATAAACCAGATAAAATGTGCATGAGGAAATAAGTGCAGGCATAAGAAGCGGAAAGTTGAAAAAAAAAAAATCTGCACAAGCAGCAGAATTTGGAGTAACTCCACCAAATGGTACATTGAGGAGATGAGATAAACTACAGGTGAAATTAGGAGCTTCCCTGCACTATGTACAACAATGTGGAGTAAACAAACATGTTACATGTGACATTAGGTGCAGATATAAGAAATCCAATCAAAAGATAAGAAAAAAAGGAATATATATAAAAAGAAGGGGCAATTGGCCACGGGACACCGAAAGTGGCGTCTATTTGCCAGAACACACTTTTCCCTCTATCACTCACCACCAAAATAGCTGCGATTTTACAAATTATCTAATACTCACTTCCATAGAAAACCTCGTTAAGGTCATGAAATCATGTTCAGAAGCAACCTTAACGACCATGATTTGCTTCTGGACATGATTTCATGTCCTTAACGAGGTTTTCTATGGAAGTGAGTATTAGATTATTTGTAGATAACTATCATATCTTGTTGCTGTTAAAATTTCATAGCCATAGGCTATGGTTTACAAATGACAGCTGTTTTGGTGGTGAATGTTAGAAAAAAAGTGTGTTCTAGCAAATGGACGTCACTTTCGGTGTCCTGTGGCCTAATTTTCCCTAAAAAAGAAATATTAAAAAACAGATAAAATTTGTACATATTATCACAAGTACTGAAACATGATGGACAATAATTTTCAAATATAAACTTAAAGCATTGGAAGACTGGAAAGTAAGTCCAGATAAATTGATGCCTGAGAGTGAAAGTACAGATATAATTGGCCCTCTAAAGTACTTCAGAACCAAAATCTCATAAAATTTAAAAACTGACCTAACCAAGGCACGGGTTACAGGAGACATCTGAAGACATTTCCAGGCCCTAAATGCAGATGGCATGGCATCCTGCTTTGAGAAACACGAATTTTGTTTAGTGGTTTTATTACTTTGTTGTGTTATTAAGGTATCCCAATCTTAGACTTGGAACGGAAAGAGCTGGAAGGAAATGTCTCTTTACAGATAGAAGTTATGGCAGCTATGGTGCGGTGGAATGACTAGGGAAAAAACTGCTATGAAAACACTATCATCCAGCAAGATAAATGGAAAAAAAAAATGAGTATGTAAGTGGGTTTAGTTTTCAAGATGTAGTTAGATGCTCTCATAATCAGTACCCCTGCAGGATCCTACACAAGCAAGTACGAAACAACAGAAAAAAATAATTTTAAAACATGGAAGATCACAAGTACATACCATTAGTTGCATATGTCTGCTGAGCACCCGTATTCTTCTTGTTAACTGCAGCACCAAGCCTCATTTGCCTTGTAGATAAAAAAAAAAACATTCCATTCATCTCTGTCATAGCACGTGCCTGCTCATTTGGATCTCCAAAATGCACAAAACCATATCCTTTGGGCCGTCCAGTGATCCTATCAAAAACAACTTTAGCTCCTCTAACTGAAGGATAGTTAGCTCTGAACACATCTTCCAACATGGAGTCAGTAACATCAGGAGCCAAATCACCAACAAATATTGTGTGATAAGAACCACCATCTCCACGCTTATCCCCAGTGCTAGCAGAAGCCCAGTTCAGCTTATAAGTCATCTCAGCATTTGGCATCATATGCCCAATGAAGTTCATCAGAGTTTGTTCTGCAGCGGCTCGAGAGTAAAACTCAATAAAACCATAACCTTCTGAATGCAGAGTCTGCTTGTTCCTTATAATTTTTACAGAGGCAATCTGCAGTTACTTGAAAGTATCAGGCCAACAGCAAAATAATTTAACAAAAGTATGAGGATTCACATCAGACAACAAGCACAGTAGTTCAACAGCAGACTTGTATTAGATAATCATTACATTGATCTCCCAAATTTGCAAAATCAAACTGTAAATATGATCTAGCAACAAGCAAGATATAGCATGGAAACAATAGCATCCAAAATCTTGGTACATGTCATGTGGGGACGCCCTATATCAGGAAAGCGCCGCGCACGACGACGTCTTATGTGAGGGGCTGCTGAGCCGCTAATGCAGCAGGCAGGCCGTCGGCACTAGTGGCTAGATTAGAAAGTAAAAGATTTGATTTATTAGTTTCCTTTATTGGTCCTTAAGTTTAGGACTGGTTTGTTGGCCTGAGGCCTATATCTTCCTGTGCGGCACAATTGGTTGGTTAACGAAGATTATTCCCATCTAATCTACCTCTTCTCTCTAGCCTACCGGGGTATAACCCGCCTCGTGCATCGGCGTGGGGCATAACCCCCGTCGACCACCATTACCACGGAGAGCGAGGGCGAGCTCGCTCAAGGTCCTCCATGGCTGGGGATCACTGCCCTTGACAGCCTCGGTATCGAGTCAGCCGCCTCATCTTCTCGATCACAACCCTCTTCCTCACCCCGCACCACCCGACAACCCGACACACCCCCGCCTCGTGACCTCCACCTCCCCCCTGCGGCCATGGGCGATTCACCATCCCTTGCCGACATCATGGCCAAGTTAAACTCCTCACCACCGACATGGCGGCCATGAAGGAGGACATCGCGGGAATCAAGGGCTCGTCGTCGGAGTCAGCTTCCAGCGCCAACCATGGGAGCCGAGGCCAGCGAGCACTCCCCCAAGTTCCGTGAAGATGGAGTTTCCGGCGGTTCGGCGGCAAGTCGGATCCCGCCTCTTCATCAACAAGTGTGAATCCTACTTCGGCGGCCGGCACCATGGCCGAGGAGGCGTGCGGATGGCGTCCTACAACCCTCGAAGGTGTCGCAGGGTGGTTCATCCAACCGGGAGGATCACGGCACCCGTCGTGGGGGCGTTCAAAGAGCAAATCGTCTGTGACGAGGGCCGCCCGCTGCGGTCGGCTCCTCTCTTTGGTGACAGAGTCCGCGCCTGACGCAGTGGAGGAGTACTCAACGCTTTTCGAGCATCTTTGTTCCTTGCCCGGCCCCTCGAGGAATCAATGAGTCCTGTTCACTTAGGCGGCCTCCTTCCACCCCTCGATCCGCGCCGTCGCATTCACCATCCCGGAAGCGTTGGCGGCGCCATGAGCCTCGCCAGGCAAGTGGAACTGATGGAGCTCGGCCGGGTGACCGCCGACATCGTCGGGCCGAGATCGCGCCGACGCTGCCAGCCCCGGCCCCTCGCCGGTGCGCTACTGCGCCCGAGCGCCTCGGCTGCTACAGCCTTTGCCCATTTACCGGCTGGTGGTGCACTCGCCGAGTGCCGCGCACGTGGGCGCGGCGGCAGCCTGGTCGCTGGCTGTCAAGGAGGAGCAAGAGGAACGCCGTCGCCTCGGGTTGTGCTTCAAGCTGCGACGAAAAAGTACTTCCGGGGGCACAACCGCGCTTGCCGAGCGGATCTTCTACGTCGGCGATGTGCTGTGGACCGACGAGCGGCGACGCCTGCGAGAGGTCTGGCGAACCAGGGGACGGAGGCCCCTGTCTACTCCTTACATCGTTTATTCTTTGGTGTGCGGGGGGTTCGACACGCCTGCAGTCCAGCGCACTCCTGCGGTCGGCGAGTCTTGGTTGCCCTCCTCGACACGGGCTCCACGCATAACTTCATCGGCGAACGCGCCGCACCGCTCCGGGCCGCACATTCGACCACGCCGCGGCTCACCGTGACGGTGGCCAATGGCGAAACGCATCATCCGCCCGAGTCATCCGCGACGCGCCCGATCACGCGGTGCCGCGGCGAGGCGTTCAGCGTCGACCTCTTCGTCATGCCGCGGCGAGCCGACCTCGTCCTCGGTACCCGGTGGTCGGGCACCCTCGGGCCCATCGTCACGGGGACGTCGCCAGCGTGACGATTCGATTCAGTCGCGGGGCAGGGTATGCTGGCTGGACGGCAGCACCTCCTCTGCGCTGGCCCTCTCGCTAGCCGCTGCGGCACGGCCAGCCCGGCCCTGCTGGCTGACGGCCGGCGAGGGAACCCCTCCTCGGCGCCTGCTCCACTCCTCGGCGGCGTCTTTCACGGAACCCACGCGGCTCGCCACCGCGGCGCTCCGTGACCACCGCGATCGTCCTCAAGCGGGAGCGGCGCCGGGTGGTCTGTCCGCGCGTCATGCGTTACCATTTGCTCACAAAGGCGAACTTCAGCGTCGGTGCTCGACCATGCTTGGCGGGGGCATCGTCGAAGCCCAGGCGGCTCGGCGTTACTCCTCCCGTGCTCCTCGTCAAAGCCGGATGGCTCATTAAACCTGCGTCGACTACGAGCGTGAGCAGCTCACTGCAAATCAGAGGCCTTTCCCCATCCGTGGTGGGCGAGCTCCTCGATGAACTTCATAGGCGCAAGTTCTTCACCAAGCTTCGATTTGCGGTGGGTACCACCCGGTCAGGATGCGGCGGGAAAGGCGTGCACAAGGCGGCGTTCGCACCCATGGCGGCCTCACGAGTTCTGGTGATTAGGTTTGGGGCCCAGCGCCCTGCGACATTCGGGCCACGATGAGCGATGTCTTAGCGTCCGTTTCTTCGCCCGTTTTGTCCTTGTGTTTTGATGACATTTTGATATACGGCAAAGTGGGCGACCACCGTCATATCAGCGCCGTGCTAGAGGAGCCGCACCGTCACCGTACGTTCCTCAAAGCGCACCAAGTGTGCGTTCGGGCGTCCTCCGTCGGGCTACCTCGACCACATCATCTCGGAGGCCGGCGTGGCCATGGACCCGACAAAGTGCGAGCGATCGCGACCCGGCTCGCACCTCGCTCGGCTGCGGCGGTCCGGGGTTTCACTCGGCCGGCGGGCTACTACCGCAAGTTCGATCCACCACTCGCGACGACGGTGGCGGCCCTCGGCGACCCTCCTCAAGAAGGGCGGCTTGGCGTGGAGCGAGGCGGCTGCGGCGCCTTTGCAGCGCTCAGGACGCGATCACCTCGGCCCCGTCCTCGCCATGCCGGACTTCTCCAAGCCATTCGTCGTCGAGTCGCGACGCCCTCCCCACGGCCGGCGCGGTCTTTGGTCCAAGAAGGGCACCCGTCGCGTTCTTCGATCGAGCGATTGCGCCCGAGCATCGGCGTTAGCGACGTCTGGCGCTGAAGCTTATTGGCCTCGTCATGGCGGTCGCGGCATTGGCGGCCGTATCTTTGGGGCGCAGGTTCGTGCGTCAAGACCGACCATTATAGCCTCAAATACTCAGCTGGACCGGAGGCTCGCGACTATTCCATAGCATCATTGGGTGGGCAAGCTCTTGGGCTTCGATTTCTCGTCGAGTACAAGCACTGGAGCGTCCAAGCGTGGTGGCGGGACGCCCTCTCCGCCCGCGACACACCGGAGGGGCAGGCGGTGCTCGCCTCTCGCCCTCGCTTCGACATCATGGAGCGCTCAGCCTTTCTGGCCCTTTCAGAACCCATTTTGGTCGCCCTCCATGACGCAGGTCTGTGCCGTACCCACCGGCGGCGCTCGGGCCGTGGGTCGATGGGTTTTGGTCCGGGCCACCGACGGCGGGTCTTCCATCGCCCCATCGCCCGTACTCCAGGAGTTGTTGGTTGTTAGGTTTATCTTGAGGCCACGGCGGGGTCCGGGGCCGCACACTACACCGCCTTCGTCGCCGATTTCCATTTTCCTAACATGAAGCCGAGGTGGTCCAAGACTATGTGCGGGGGAGTGCCATACATGCCAACGCCACAAGTCCGGAAGCATCTTCGCCCGGTAGGCCTGTTCTTCCTCTGGGATTCCGCCAAGGGGCGGACCGACGATGGCCCTGATTTGTTTTGGCGCCGCCGGGTGCGCGGCAAGTCCGGCCATCTTGGCCGGTGGTGGGCCCGTGTTCGGCAAGTATTGCCATTTTATTCCATTGGCGCACCCCCACGGCAGAGTCCGTCGCCCAAGCATTCTTCGCCGAGATTGTCGCCTCACGCGGTGTGCCACGGTCCATGGTGTCGGACCCAGCGGCGTGCGTGTTCACCTCAAGTTACGGAAGGAGCTCATGCGGTGATGGGGCGGATCTACACATGACATCGGCGTTCCACCCCCGTCGGACCCAGGCGGTCCGTCCCGTGAAACGGGTCATCGTCATGTACCTGCTTGGTGCCTCGCGGCGTCGGCGCGCCCGATGGCTGCAGTGGCTTCCGTGGGGCGAGATGCGTCTTCAACACCGCCTACCGAGCTCCCTCCGCGACCACGCCCTTCCGGATCGTCTACGAGGCGCGATCCTCCCTCCATCCGTCCTATGAACCGAGCGAGACACGGGTGGCGGTGTGGCCCGGACCATGGAGGGAGCGTCGCGGGAGTTCCTCGCCGGCGTCGCCACCGGCTCGGCAGCGCGAGTCGTCCCGAAGAAGTACTATGACCAAGGTCACCGCGCGTGGCGTACGGTGGGCGATTGGGTCTTTGCTCCGCCTCCGTCACCGACTCCCGCCTCCATCTCCACCGACGGCGCCGGCAAGAAGTCGAAGCCAAGGTACTACGGGCCGTACTCGCGTTACGGAGCTCATCAGCGAGGTGGTCAGTCGCCTTTGAGCTTAGAGCTGCGCGCATTCCGCGATGTGTTCCATGTTGGGGTCCTCGAAGTACAGCAGTAGCGCCACCGGGTTGCTACACGCCCTTTGCCTCCCCTTCACCATGGCTTTGTCACCTTGGAGCTGCTGGCGGGCCTGTGAAGACCCGGGGCTTGCTTTCCTTGGCGTCCGGCGAGGTTCTCATCCATGGAAGGACGGTCCCCCAGCATGCGCTACTTAGGAAGACATCGGCTGACATCAGCGCCAAGTTCCCTACATTTGTTATTTCGAGGGGCGAAGCTGCCTCTCGGAGGGGGGAGATGTCATGTGGGGATGCTCCCTATATCAGAGCGTCGCGCCGCGAAGGCGTCTGCTTGGCGAGGGCTGCTGGCTTATGCCCGGCAGAGGTCAGGAGGCCGTCTACTTTAGTGGCTAGATTAGAAAGTAAAAGATTTGATTTATTAGTTTCCTTTATTGGTCCTAAGTTTTAGGACTGGTTTGTTGGCCTGAGGCCTATATCTTCCTGTGCAGCACAATTGGTTGGTTAACTAAGATTATTCCCATCTAATCTACCTCTCTTCTCTCTAAGCCTTGGGGGGTATAACCCGCCTGCAGCATCGGCGATGGGGCATAACCCGTCGACCACCATTACCCACGGGCGAGGGTAATGAAGACTCAGCCAAGGTCCTCCATGCGCTGGGGATCCTGCCTTGGTGACAGTACAAGTTTGTTGTAAATAAGTCAATGTACACACCCAAAGTATGGCATATTATCAGTTCATAAATGACACAATATGCTCATCATGCATCACAAAGATAAGCATTAAAGTTGATAACAGAAGAAAACCACCTTGGCATCTGTGACTACAGCTTACAATCATATGCATGCTTCTGGGCGTAAGACTAACATCTTGATTGAAATAGCATCTAACCATGCAAAAAGCAGCGTTAGCTCCTCAGAGAGACACTGGACTAAATGATCTATGATGCAACGCTATAACTATGACAGAAAACATAAATAATAAAATGAAATAAACAAGAGCATATAATAGCACCTACAGATGCAGGCATATCAAAACCAAATTAGCCAAAACAATCGTCCAAGAGCGGCGCCCACTCTCAGATTTTGCAATGCCACGGCTCGGGGAGGGGAAGATAGAAAGAAGGTTCACCTGTTGGCCACGGGCGCGAAGGCGGTGTAGTGGAGGTAGTTCTCGTCCATCCAGTACTGAAGATCTCCGATCCACAGCGTCCTGACCTCACCGCTTCCCGGCGCTGTCCCATACTGCGGTGGCTGCGAGTACTGCGGCGGCGGAGGGCGTACTGCTGCGGGGGCGGACGGGCGTACTGCTGCGGCGGCGGAGGGGCATACTGCGTGCCATAGCTTTAAACTTGATATTTGCATTTATGAAATGGATGAATAAGCCGACAAAATATACAAAAATCTAATATTTGCATTTATCTAAAACTTGATAATAGTAATAATATAAAAGTAACACATCCAACGGCCTCAAATCGAAATAATAATATGCGGAACATATATATATTTTTTTTGAACCGAGGGTAACTCTATTTCCATTATATCATAAACGGAAATATGCTTTAACATATATACAAGTATTTGTTGTCCATACTCAGATACTATATATAATTTTGGCTCGTTTGGCTCTCGAGTTGGCTCCCACGAGCTGAGCGAGCTAACATCCTTCTTTTGGTCGAGCCACATGGAGTAGCACTCTCGATCGGTGTTTATAAAGCTTTGACCGCGTTTGGCCAAACGCCAAGAATTTTGCTTGTATGCCAATAACCCACCAGCTCATTGGACGCGTCGAGGACAAGCCGGCCATTGATGTCACCAGACCATGCAACTAGATGCATGCCAAGTGCACGCAGCACGCACACTGCGGTGTCACGCAGTGGAAACTTCTGAGCCGTGCAATCATCATCGAATCGAAACGTATACAAACAACAAACCATGCTTCTCGTTGTTGGTAGAAAATACAGAGCAAGCTTCAGGTTTGGACTGCTCTTGTGATAAACAAAGCTCCCTGTACGTCCGGCTGTCCCTGGCCACCAATCCCTTCCGGACATCGCTGCGGCTGGTGACCACCGAATCGTCCATGGCGGCTGGCTCGATAGCGATTAGGTTTGATGGTCTTGTTTAGTGCTGCCGGGAGACGCCTCTGATGTCACGCAGGTTTCGGTAACCACGGGTTGCCGTCCCCTACTTCCTGTATTCAAAAAAACTTCTTTCAACTTAATGAAAAACACACCTCCCTTCACGCAAAAAGAAAAATGTCATGCAGGTTTCAGAGATTTTTTGCGTGAGAGTGACAAAAGGCCCCGCGAACTTTGTTTGCAGACGGCCGGCGTCATCTTGATGCCATTTGTCAACCACGCGTTCAAACCCCGGCGCCTATTAATTCTTTTCAAACTGAGCGTTTCATTCAGCCTTGAAAGTTTTCGATGGATGGATTTTGGTTCGGTCTCAGTCTCTCTACTTTTTTTTTTTTTTCTTTGTGAAGTTGATGGGACCATCTTTTTCGATGATTTATGATTGGTATAAGTTGACTGTGGAAGAAAACGGGTTGCTTAGCTTTAAACATTTCATGATTTTTTGTGTGTGGTCAGTCAGCTGCTGTCTGAAAAAAAAGAGAGAGAGTAGAATAGACCACGAATCTGCCATTTTATTCTACTACCATAAACAACCGGTCACACTCTTTCTGTGTTGCAGAGGACCGGCAGGAAACATGCATGCTCGCATACTCTTCTGGGTAGTAGGTGTTTTTGTTTAGCTAAGTGTGACTTTTGTTTTGGTGATGGTTTTGTTTGAGTAAGTTCTAGAAGAACAAGGGGGGAGGGAAACATCACGAACGCAGTAAAAAATACTCTGTATTTACACTCTGAAACTCCAACGAAGGAATTGAACAAGCAAGATGAGAGTTTTACTGGTCATGGTCACATGGTAATCCTGCTGGATTGTAGCTGCAGATGCAAACCAGCATATTGCAGATCTAAACAATGGAGGCAGTTGGAGACAGGGTGCTGGATTACTGGAAAAAGATACAACCAATGTGACAGAGAAACTAGCAAAAAAGTCAAGAATTGGGGAAGGAAAAAGAAACTAGTACAGTACGGGGGAAGAGATCTCTGACTTCTGCAGAACATGCAGAGCAGGATTCCAGAACAGAGAGGCATAAAAATGCAGGAGCATTTCTTGATTGCTACTACTATTACACATTTTGTATATATATATATGATTCGATTCCAACACCTAATTCAAACGCATACAAACTGATCCTGATCTCTCAGCAAAGCTCAGCTCAGATGTTACGAACCAACCATTGCTCTGATTTGATCATCCATGGCTCAACAGTCAAAACACCCAAGAACCAAACCAAAATGGAAAGGATTCCTCCTCCTCCCAGATCGAAGCCTGACAGATAAGGCACAGTACAGGGTATCATCAAGAAGCAGGCGACGAACCCTGGCCTCCATGGCCGACGAGCCGCCCTCAGGTTCCTGAGGTGCCTCTGCAGGGGCCCTGCACGCGCGCGCCCTGAGGCCACGGACGGCGAGCCTGAGCTTCTTGAGCCGGACGCCGATCCTGGGCCTCGCCCGCGCCAGAGCACGCGCCGACGACGATGGCCTGGGGCTCTTCTCCTCCAGCACCTTGTGGATGAGGTACTGCGCCCTGAGGTGCCGCGCCTCCTCCGCGTCCACCTTGTCCACCTTGGCGTACCCGAACGGCGTCGACGATGCCCGCAGCAGCAGCATCTTCGCCTCTTCGCGACGCAACGACGGCGAGGACGGAGGAGGAGGAGACGGGATCGGAAGAGGAAGAGGAGGCTCTCTTGGCGTGAGCTTCCTGGCTGCAGCTGCTGTTGGCTGTCTGGGCTGAGAGTCTGAGACGACGTGTGCGCCTCGACTGTTATATAGGCTGCTGCTGCTGCTGGCCTGCTGCCGGCTTCCGGCCTGGCTCTCTGGCCACCTATATTTCTGTGGAATTATTGATGGGATCATGAATGGATTATTAAGGTTGTGGACAGGCCGTCTCAATGCCGATAATCATTGTATATTTCTTGCACCGCCGAGCTTATTTATCTCCTTATTTTATCTGATCTCTCGAGACACATTCTTGTAGTTTTGAAGCTCATGACATATGCTAAAAGCGATGGATGACATGGTCACGTCATTTTTGCCAAGTCCTAGAGGAAACTTGAGTCCCATCTATTTCTCCGAGAAGTCTCTCTCGTTGAAGAGAAGAAGAACAAGGCTTCAGATTTATTGGTGTATTCAGAGAGAGAAAAGATACCAAGGCTGTAATTGTGTACATGACAATTCACAATCTTTGAATTTTAGTACTGCGAATCCCAGTACCCGGAGAAATTTGCGCTCTCGTGAAACTTAGCTGTCTTTCCCTTTCTCACATTAAACAGAAGTGCACATATTTCTTCCAGCTTTAAAACATCAAGGCCGGACACTGTGAGGTACCACGGCGCTAGTGTGACCTTGAGGAGGATTGTTACGTGCTTCCATTCCATATGATCATCACCAAACCTATATTCAAAAAATCAAATTAAATGATTAGACCGTGATAATTGACTGATTGTTAGCAATGTGTGGTAGGTTTGAGTGTATGACATTAGCAAGCTTATTAGCTGAGGATTCAAGCAAGTCCTTGCACCTAAATATTAGCTGGAGGGATCAAAATCCAATTTGATTGTCATCACCTGGATTGGCAGAAGCACAAATAGAGTTCTACTTCTCCCTCACACCAATGCAAGTACACAGTTTTTTTACCCCTCCATTTTGTTTTTCAGCTTGTCATCAGAATCTCAACCAACCGGAGAGGGAGAGAGGCCTTTTCCAGACCATTCGCTTCAGAAGATTCCCCTTGTTGATAATCAACGAATGCACGTCAAGGCTGTGGCTGGATGCAAGTCAACTGCTGAATAATAGTGCATAAACAAAGGCGAGGTACAGTACGTTCTGATGCAATCGCATCTGAGGGCCAGGCCTGCACCGCACTAGAGAGTAGAGATGCCTCACTTGGCGCCTGCACCGCACTAGAGATGCCTCACTTGGCGACTGGGAATTATTGGCTCTGATCGATACATCGCCCAAACGCCAAAAAAGGTCAGCTTCTGACCTTCATCTCATCACCTAAACATGTCGCCTCTGCCGCCGGCTCTCTCGTGACCTGTGAGGTCACTGAAACAACCAGACCAGGCATGACATGATTCGTCCTCCTTACTAATTTAATTGAGGCAGGTCAAAATGCTAACATTCTTTTCATGAGGAGGTGGATCATGACACCTAAAAATCACTTGTACTCCCTCCGTTACAACAAATTATAAGTCACAACAAATTATAAGTCGCTTTGACTTTTTTTTTTGTTTATCCACCTTATGTTACAAATTATAAGTTGCTTTGACTTAAAAAAAAAATCAAATCAACTTATACAGAGGGAGTATATACTTTGTCACGCTAGCCTTTTTTCATGTTGTTGTAGATGCACAGCTGTCAGCTTAACATTGTTCACCTCAGCTCTGAACCTTGCCGTCCTAGGCCAGAAAAATCCCTGAACCTTGCCGTCACAGGCAACTAAAAATCACTGAACCTTGCCGTCCCAGGCCTGAAAATTTTGTTGCCATTTCAGCTTCCCAAAAATAAGTGAACTGGAATTGGAACAGGCAGCTTTGCAGAGAAGAATTTCCAGCAAAGCAAAAGAACGGTCACGAGGCTCCAACTCCATGCGCATAGTGGTGAACGTCTCCTTGGATGCTACTGCATGGCATTGTTCAACAAAGTGCTTCATCAGAGTTGAAATAGCATTTGATTTGATTTTTTTATTTATTTATCCACCATATGTTACAAATTATGTCTTTTTGACTTAAACTAGAAATTTGCCCGTGCGTTGCGACGGGAATATAAAATATTTTATTTTATAGATATCAACGTAAAAAGGCATATAGATCGGAATCGTATAGGCAGTAAGAGAGAAAAGGTGAAAAAGAAATTTTTTCGCTTTATTAGTATGTATAGATAGATATATACTTTTGATTGATCCTTGATCCTCTTACTGATTGATCATCTTAATGAAATACGCATGCACGTGCAGCATTCGTTAAAAAAATACTTGTGATTGATTACACAAAGTGGTTCACGAGTACATGTGTTTAAAAACATGTATGTGATTGATGAGTGAATTTACGTTTACAATTACAAGCTTTGAGGTCTTTATCGAGGCTCCCGGCCATGGCGAGCGGTTTTCCCTGACCACGGCGGACCTAACAGATGCCGCCGACGTCGTGCACGATAGGCATGGCCTGCTTACGGCAGCGGGTTGGCGACGTCCTCGAGTTTGTTGCTGATAGAGTTGAGGACGGTGGGTAGTCGTCCGCTGGTGCCGATGCGCATGTCTGCCTCCGCACTTAGGTGCTTGAAGCGCACCTCGATCGTGGGCATGTCGATCTCGACCTTGCACGCACGACGGCACAAGGAGAGCAAATTAAACCGTGAAGCAAGCACAACCGAGTTGAGCTGTATAGAACGCACGATGTGCAGGCTAACAACACGAACCGTTGGATGCGTTCTGTAATCTTGAGCAGGAAGCGCTTGTTGTCTTCGTCGACGATGCCCACGAGGCGGTCCAGGAGCGCGTGCCTCTCAAGCGGGCCGAGGCCGAGCACATCCACCACCTGTGGGGCCGCCGTCGAGCGGGAGGATGGCGTGACGGACGCGGTCGCGGGGTAGCAGCCTCTGGAGCGCACCCCGTAGGAACCGTATATACGTAGGAATCTTAGGCAGACGGAAAAACAAGGTGAAGAAATTTTCTCTTTTTATTAGTATATAGGCATAGATAAAAGTCAAATCAACTTATAGTTTGTAACGGAGAGAGTATATACTTTGTCACCCTAGCCTTTTTTTTTTTTTTTTTCTTCATATTGTTGTGCATACACAGCTGTCAGCTTAACATTGTTCACCTCAGCTCTGAGCCTTGCCGTCCCAGGCCTGAAAAATTTGTTGTCATTTCAGCTTCCCAAATAAGTGAACTGAATTGGAACAGGCAGCTTTGCAGAGAAGAATTTCCAGCAAAGCAAAAAGAACGGTCACGAGGCTCCAACTCCATGCACATAGTGGTGAACGTCTCCTTGGATGCTACTGATGCCATTGTTCCACCAAGGGCTTCAGAGTTGAAATAGCATTTGATTTGATTTTTTCTTTTCATGGGTTTGCGCTGAAATGGTCATCCGAACTCGTGGCTTCTTATGAATCAAAAGATTTAACAACTGAAGCGACAACTGAAGGTCCATTTGTCGCTTCACTGTTGCCTCCTGCAGTCCGAAGAGATTTCATATTATTCATTCCGAAGACTCTTGCGTTGTATACTGCTAACCCCTAACAGGCTTTTGTTTCTTAATCTAATACAATGAAGCGCAGTTCTCCTTACGTTTTGGAGAAAAAACCATATCAGTAACCAAACCGAAGTTGCTTCAATTCATTCGTACTATTCATTCACTAAGGCAAGTAGGCAACTTACTATACTTCTTTTTCTGACAATGTTTCCAAGAATGAACAAGTATTCTAGTTGGCACCTCAAAAACTGGAACCATCAACCAAGAGGTGAGGAAAGATAGAGTGCCAGTTCCGGAATCGCATGATTGATCTCATGAAACCGACTGAACTACAACACCTTACTGCATTGCTGAATTTTCATTTGCGTGGTACGGCCTATGATTGCAGTTAACACACAGTGACAGATGAGATGGCAGCAGAAAATAGTAATAATATAAACAATGCAGATTGGATTAACTTGCATGCAGCAGCGTATTGACTCTGCATCCACTCTGACATCACGAATCGCACTCCTTGTTTGGCAGAAAGAGGCTGCCCCTGCCTCGTGTCATCCGACTAATCTAATGCAAAATCCAGAGTGTTGTATGCTAATTATTAAAGATCCTGAAATGACCACACAAGTTGGATTGGATTGATGGAATAATTGCCCTAAAATAACGCATCGACACATAACTTATACGCGGCCGGGCATGTGAGATAGATTTGAGGATCATCTGTCAGTGAGATCAGATGATGCGGCTACCGATGGCCACCGAAGGTGCCATCCAGATCAGAATAAGTGTTTGCATCATGAAGGTTTCCGGACAAGCACTCGGAACTGTTTCTCAGCTGACTCTATAGTCGTCTAGCCCACAACTAACAAGTCAACTGGACATGGACGGCGATTTTAATTTGCATTCTCCGATGAAACAAAGCAGTGTACCAGTACCTTGATGCCAAAGTCAAAGTTGAATTCAAGGATTAGCACATCGATCGATGAGTTAATTAGTAGCATCCAATGCAATGTTCATGTACAAGACCGTAGCTTGCCACCCTCCCTCCCGGAGAGCCAACAGCCACAGCTCCATCTATCAGCTCAGTGCAAGCATACAGTTTCAGATACACCGTCCAGCCAGTTCAGCTTCAGCCTGATCAAGATCGCACAAGACGAACTACGAGTAGTATTGTTCATCCCGTTCAGCAGCTGGCAATCGAGTCATTTCTTGCCGGCCGGTTAGGTCATGGAACATGCCGTCTGAACGCGTAGCTTGGACTTGGTCATCACTCATCATAGAGCGATGGCATCATAGTATGGTATGGCAGCACCGCAGGAAACCGTACGTACGTGCTGAAGAAGGTCTTGGGAAGCTCGGAGACATGTGTCTGTACAGTGCGATACGGTGAGACACCGTCGCCTCGATCATATTCCGTGTGTTTCCTTGTCGATCAAGAGGAATTCAGGGCAGGGAACATGGGCCTCTGAGTTCATAATTCAGCCACACGGTGACAGTAAGGATGATTTAACAATTTTATGTTGTATAAAAACGTGAATCTGCAACTATATTAAGAGAGGATAAAATAGGGACAAATTGATGAAGCGAACCACCAGGCACTGGCAGCAACTTGGAAATTGGTTTCAAAAAAAAAAAAAAAAAAAAACAACTTGGAAATTGGAGGTGTCAAGAGGGAGGCCCAGCAGGCTTCACCGACGATGATCCCCACCGTCCTCCTCCCTCCATGCGCGATGAGCCTCCTGAGGTTCTTGAGCTGCCTCTGCACAGCGCGGCGGGCGCGCACCCTGACGCCCCGATGGCGAGCCTGAGCTTCTTCAGCCGGACACCGATCCTTGCCTTCACCCTCCTCACCAGCGCCGCCGGCGGCCTCCTAGACCTTATTGCTGTCGTCGTCGACGACGTCGCGTCCTCCAGCACCTTGTGGATCAGAACTGCGCCTTGACGCGCCGCGCCTCCTCCGCGTCCACCTTGTCCAACTTGCCGTAAGCGGATGACGGCGTCGCTGCACTCGCCGGCAGCATATCGATCGATGGCGTACGTGGTGGCCGCCGGCCGGTGACGAGCTTGGAGAGGGAGCAAGACGAAGGAGCTTTTCTTGCATCTGCCATCATGCTACATATGAGTTATAACTTATATATAATCATTTCTCATTTTCCTGCATCTGCAAGCAAGTTTTGTGTCCCTCGGAAGATTGCGCGTTTCTTCGAGTTTGTGAATTGTGACGGAGACAAAAACGATGCATGAGTATGACACGGTCCAATCATATAGTTTTGTCACATGAACACATCTTGAGACCTTTGTTTGCATCTCTTCGAAGAGAAACAGAGCAGTTCCAGTCCCTATCCATGGGTTCAAATTTTCAACTTGTACGAATGAACACATGCATGATAAGCTCTCACCATAGATTTCCCCAGTACACACAGAATTTTGTGCTCTATGTGATTGAAAGGATCATGTATATTTGTAGTCTTTTTTTCACCTTTTGTCTGCCTTCGTGAAGGAAAGTATTCCCTCACTTTTAATTTTAATATATACTCCTCTATTCCAAATTATGAGTCATTCCAACTTTCTTGGAAAATCAAAGCGTTCCAAGTTTGACTAAATATAGAAAATATTATAAAGATTTATGGCATCAAACAGATATAATTATAAAAATATAATTAATATATTTGATACCATATATGTGTTATTTTATATTATGTAAATTGCCAAAATTAGTAAAACTTGAGTTGTTTGGACTCCTAAAAAGGTTAGAAATACTTATAATTTGGGACAAATGGAGTATAAGACACTTGTATGACATGTAAATTCAATATCATTAGATTCTTGCACGTAAATTCTGATATTGAAATATTTTTTTTAACAGCAAATCATTAGATTCTTGCACGTAAATTCTGATATTGAAATATTTTTTAACAGTAAATCCAACGATATCAGAGTATAAGATAAAATTTGTGGACAAGAATCTAATCTTGCACGTAAATTCTGATATTGAAATATTTTTAACAACGAATCCAATGATGCCATTACTGTTGCACAACAATAATTTACATCTCGTGGAACTGATTGTTGGTCAAAATATCACGAGGTTTATTTGGATCTTCAAATTCCCTCTGTCCCAAACTCTTTGTTCTCGAGAAGTTAAATGATATCAACTTTGACCAAAATGATTTAAAAGACTATTAACATTAGTAATACAAACAAAATAAATATCACTATATTAATGATGGAATATATTTTTTTATCCTTTTCGAGAAATAAATGTTAATATTAATCATCATTAACGTTGTCAAAAATTAAAGTTTTACCAGCACCAATCTTGTAGTTGTGTTCCTTTTTGGGACGGAGGGAGTATAAGCGCATCTTGTTAGAATAAAGAGTATTGTAAAGTACGTTTTTAACCTCTAAATTGTACGTCAGTTGCCATTTTCAACCACGAATTTGAAAAACCGGGTAATGATGGAATCCTCCAACTATCAAAATCGAACAAAATTTGATCGTAATTTGATCGTAATTGCGTTGGGCTACAATAGGGAGGAAACTATATTTCTTTTTAGTTGGGCCGGCCCACCAATAAAAATTAAGGTCCAGCACACCTAACTACATTTTGCTCGTTCGCGCCACCCGTGTCGCGCCAGGTTGGGTCTTCGTTCAGGCGAGTGGGACGGCCCATGAACGGTTCTAACCAGGGCGAAAATAACCAAATGGTTCCAATGTGATTAATTATTTTGTCATTTTTTGCGAAATAATTATTTTGTCATTAACCCTGCACAACAAAGTTAGCCTTGTGTTTGTTATTAACCCTGCAAAACAAAGTGGACTCGAAGTGGTTCTTGTGCTCTCAAGCCTCGATGTTCAAAAAAGCTTAACCCTGTGTCGATTGGCCAGGTCATAGGCTCAACTTTATTCATAATTCAAATTCAAATGCTCTTTTCTGCAGAATTACTTATACCTTTACCCTTAATACCATCAATCAAAAAACTTAAATGCATGTTCTTTGGATTTACTTATATGTTGTGTAAGATCTGCTCATCAAGCGAAAAAATAGGTTTTCGTCAAAGGAATAGCAAAGCATGCTTTGCAATGTGTGATCTCAGATTAGCATGATTCCGTGAGCATAAGCATACTTATATTTGTGAATTCTGAAATGGCAAGGTCTCATCAACGGAAACCGACCCTGCTATGTTCTGGAGACAAGAGAAGCTATGTGTTGGTACATTTCTGAATCGCATGGTCTATCATTTCAGACTGGATCAGCTAGCAGAAGCTTTTTTGACTCTTCATCCACAACTGATACCATAGACGATCACTCCTTGCTTACGAGAAGAGGCTGCCTTGTATCTTCCCACTCATCTAATCTTTTCCGAGCTTCCTCAACCTACATTCAGATGACCAAACAAGCATGAGCTTTGAAAGAATAACCGCTCTAATCACCAGCACGTACGTGGATCAAATCATGAAGATGAACTCATCAGCAGGTGAGGTGGATTTGAGGATCTTCTGTCAGCGACACCGACATGGCAAGAGAATTTCATTTCACAGTCATCGAAAGGTGGCTTACCTCCTTGTTCCAGTCAGTTCTTAACGTGATCCAGATCAAAATGAGTGTTTGGATGAGAGTACCCCCAATCATGCCTCCCCACAATCCCTGCAACACAAGATCCTTTTTCAGACTTAATTGCATGTGGATTAGCTAGGGACAAGTACTCATAACCATTTTCAGAAGTAAGCAGATTTAAAATGTGACAGCATGCATGTTCATCAGATTCGAAATTACCTTGATACCAAAATCAAACTTGAATCCGAGGAGCACGCCGAGGGGTATGCCAATGAGGTAGTAGCATCCGATGTTGATGTAAGCAACCATTGCTTGCCACCCACAGCCAACGGCCACACCTTTCATCAGTCGTACAGTGAGCAAAAGTTCAGTACCATTACCATTGGGAAGAACAACAAACACACCACTGAAACTGAAGGTGAAGGATCCCATGTAATGTACTAAAATAAGCTCAAAGATTAATAGCCCGAATAAGTTTGTTCTTTTCCAGTGGATTAACTTATGTAAAACTGTGGTAACACTTGGGTTAGCCTGAAGTCTGAACTCTAAATATGCACCACTGTTTGAGGAGTTTGAGGAGGAAAACCACCTGACAACACGGGCTGGATCCCGCAGAGCACAATGGTTCCAACAAGCAATGGGCACAGGTCGGCGACGGCACGAGAGACGACCTCGCCGCTAGTGAAGATGTAGCTGAGCTTGTCCCTGAGCAGGAAAGTGACGAGGCCAGCTATCCCTGACACGAACGCCGACAGGGCGGTGACCATCCACGCAGAGAAGGCGGCAGACCTGGGGTTGCCGGCGCCCAGCTCATTCCCAACTCTCACACTGCAGACCAAACTTCATCAGATGAGAGCTCAGACAAATCTAATTTTTAGGCAATTTATTTCCTGAACTGAGAAGACGTGAACAAAACAGACAGATGCAGAGTAAACCAACCTGGCAGCTGCATTGAAGCCCACAGAGATCATGAACACCCATGACTGGATCGACGTGCTGCAGACAGAACAAAGCGGCATTGTGAGTGAGTTGTCCCAATTCTACCAGTAATAAATTTCCGGCATTGTGATTTCGCAGTTGATTAATAAGCTAATTACTAAGCACTAGATCGAAAATGGCCATGGTTGAGTAAAATGACCCACCAGACGGTGAGCGAGTCGAGGGCGACCTTTGGGTCCGGCAGCATGCCTGCGAGGAGGATGAGCACCTGGAAGTACCAGACCTCCAGCGCCAGCATGACGGCCGACGCGGCGGACAGGCCGGCGAAGCCCGGCAGGTCGGCGAAGGCGGCCCACGTGAAGCCGGTCCACGTGGCCCGGCATCTTGGGCTCCAGACGATGTAGGCGAACTGGCCCGCCACCAGCACCCACCACGTGAGGCTGAGCGTGAGCGAGGCCCCGAGCAGGCCGAGGCCCAGCACGTAGACGGCGAGCCAGCTGAGCGCGACGTGCAGCGCGAAGCTGGCCGCCAGGATGTAGGCGCTGGGCGCCACGATGCTCTGCGCCTGCAAAAACTTCTGGATGGGGAAGTTGGCGGCGTACGCGAAGATCTGCGGGATGAGGCCGTAGGCGAACTCCGCGGCGGCGCCGGCGATCTCCGGCGACTGGCCCAGCAGCAGGAGCAGCGGCTCCGACAGCGCGTACATGGCGGCGAGCGGCACGCCGGTGGCCATGAGCAGCACCGTCGAGCGCTGCAGGTACACGCCCAGCATCTCGTACTTCTCCGCGCCGTACGCCTGCCCGCACAGCGTCTCCACCGCGCTGCCCATCCCCAGCTGCATATGCAATGGACGGCCGCCATGGCCATGGACGTAGAGAGCATCAGTCGTCGTACGTACACACGAGACGAGCTGAGAATTTATATACGTATATATGCGTACAACTTACCATGAGGCCGTAGGCGAAGACCTGGATGCCGTTGTTGCCGAGGGAGGCGGCGGCGAGCTGGACGTTGCCGAGCTGTCCGCACACGATCTGCGTGGTCGACGACATGACGATGATGAGCATGTAGACCACGACGGCCGGCGCGGCGAGGGGCGCCAGCAGACGCAGCTCCAGCGCCGTCGCAGACGCCATGCGCCGGAGCCATGGCTCCTCGGCGGCGGCGGCGCCGGAGAGGAGCGCCTCCAGCCGGTCGTCGACACCCGTCCGACCCATCGACTGACTGAAAGGAGCAAGTACACAGCTGCGGCTGTAGGAAGTTTTTAGTGCGTTCGCCCGTGATCAGAATTGAATCGCTCCAAAGAAAGGGCCAAGCAAAGAGTGATGTGCCACGCGTTCGGTAGTGCCATGGTAGGTGAGGATGGGAGTGAGGACAACCGCGGCAGGTGAAAGATGAAAAGCTGCTTCTAGCCTGTAAAAAAATAAAAATGGCTCTTTGTAAAGCATTTAGTGGAGACATGGAACCGTTTTTTTTTTATGGAGGAACTGTGCCGGAAAATAAAGTAATTTCGGTAGCTAGCTCGTTTAATTCTCACAAGTATAATACTTTGAGATGTATTTTTCAAACAACTTGATCCTGACCATTGCTAATGCTCCACATGAGCCAGAGCTCTTTTATGAGGAGTTTAACACTGCACTGTGTTAACTATCAAATCATTCGACATTCACGAGTCGTACTATCTCCGTAGCAGGGAATCTTTGCTTTTGTGATCACTGTCTCGATCGGTGCCATAGTGCCATCGATCGATCTCACACATGGACCAGTGCGCTCTGTCTTTGTCCGACCTTGTCTTCATGGATCATGTGTCCCATTCTGAACGGGCTTTCCGGGTGCTCAGCTCTACTGCTACTGCTAGCTTCATTGGTCACTGCTAGTACCGCACTATCAGGGATCTTATCCATTGTATAATGCTTGATAGCCTTCATGCTTGATAGCCTCTTATCCATTGTAGTACTATTTGTTTAACTAATAAAAAAAATCAGCTTGCTCTAAACTAGTTAGCTAGATCATTGGAGACGACATTTACACAGTTTTCGGCCAAAGATTGTATGGAATATTGTGCATACTTGTGTTGTGACTGTATCATGTTAATTAAGCAAAAGTGATGCTACTTTTGTCATAATAAAGTGTATTTCTAGATTAAAACAGTATGAAAACTGCTATAATATCTCACACCGTCACTAATTGTTGTTGCTCTCATGTACGGAATACCTAGTTACGGTTACCAAGACCTTAGAGTTCAAAAAATTACGCTTACAAGATCTGCAAGATATGGATAAGTTCTGTTGAAATCTGATCTACTCAAAAAAATCCTTGAGCATTATACATAGGGTAATTTCATTGAGCACTAATCTGTCAAAAACATCATGAAACATCATTGACAGAATAGTGCAATTCTATGACATTTGGAAACAGGGACACAGACAAGAGAAACATTTTTTTTTGGGCCACTCTTTACGGCCTTTCCACAGTGTAGTACTGCACTAGCACACCTCAAGTTATGGCCCAGAAGCATGCGAATCTTTTCGCATGGCAGAATGGGCTTTAGTTTGTTTTAGTTGCATATAAGTGTACGTTTGTTACTCACGTTGACAGTATTTATGTCAGTCGAACCTTTTTGAATTTAACTAGACGTGTGAAAAAAAATATTTTAAATATTTGTATTTTCAAATAAGTATATTATGGAAATAGATTCAACCCATCTACAAATATTAATTTTGTACTATAAATATTAATATTTTTATTGTAAATTATTTGATCGCACATTTGACTTTTCAAAAGTGGAAACAAAAAATAAAAAGAAATGAAGGAAGTACGTTGAAAATACAATATAATAATCAGGGTTGAAAACTAGGAAAAATAATACTAACATCGAATACAGACGTTCTACCGTTAACCAAGGCAAACGATGACAATCGTCTACAAATAAGATATAAAATACTTCATCGATTTTAAATTATAAGACGTTTGACATTTTACTCAAAAGTTCAATACTCATCTTATTAAAAATTTATGTAAAAATGCCAAATTTAAGTCATTTTGCAAAAACTTTTGTTATTAATTAAAAAGTCACAACAAAAGATGTGTCGTTTTTGCAAAAGAATTTTCAATAAGACAAGTGGTTAAACTTGGGATGAAATAGTTAAACGTTTAAGCAGCTTCCACGAAGGGATGCTCCCTTGGCTTGGGATTGGGGTAAGCAACAAACCTTGTCACCGCAATCCTCCATGAAACGGATATATAATTAATGAAAAGACTACAAGTTGACAATATCTCGAATATGTAAAACGACAATAGCTGCTTATACTTGGTCTTCGAAAAAAGTCTCAAGTTCAGCAATATGGATTTCGGCCAAGTGAGATGTGAGGTCTGTTGACATGACGGTGACTATATTTACTTGTATGCAGACGACACATCATCGATGGAGTGAACGGATCACCATCTACCAACGGCTAGCTATAGTACATCATCAACCACAAGAACTTGACAATTTCCCTGAGTCACAATCATAGTATAAGGCCAAGAATGCTTCTATGGATTGTCATTTATTGTTCTTTTAAGTTCAATCCATCTGACCGTAGCTGCCAAATCATGTGTGTAATTTTGGACCAAGTTATTTCGGATCATATCATACAAATATAAACTGTTAATTCACTTGTCCACCGTTGTCGCAGTTCTCAATTGTCAAGCAGCAATTGGATTCAAATCTTAACTGAACAAAACGGAAAATACTAAAACTACAGATCGATAAACTCCGAGCGCAGCAACGACCAAGAGCGTTGTCGAAACATTTCTACTATATCTTAACTTTTACTCCTTTTAATCCGTTTCAAATTATAGTTTTGACATTTCTGGATACATAGTTTTTGTTATGTATCTGACATACAATGTGTATCTGACAACGCTATAATTATCTCGTGAGTATTCGATAAAAAAAAAAAAGTCAGAATTGTAAAATTGAAAACTCTTTTAAATTGAACAAGGTACGGCCTAATAAATCACAAAATTGTTCATACCGTGGAACAGAAGTTCTGTTGGGAAAAAACTTGGCGTATATGTCTTTGACAAATAAACCCGTAGCTCAATTAATTTAGTTAAGTCGACGACCAAAACAATTTTATCTTCCAAGAAAACAAATACACGTACGTGGACAAGTGAACGAACGACCGTGCTGGTGAGAGCTCAGCAGCAGATCGAAGATCTCTCCCACCAAGAACATGAATACAAATAGAAAATGACAAAGGAATTCGAATTGTTTGGAGAAACATGCAAAATAGAAAAACAAATGCAGGACGATTTGCTCGGAAATCAAGCAGCCGAAATTATCATAATCCATGAATCATCATGGATTGAACCACCGTCTCAGCCACTTGGAACTCCAGCCTCCACGTCCGCAGCTGCAGGGCATGCAGCCACCGTTGCCCACTTGCTTATTTACAAAAAAAAAAAAAAAAAAAAAAAAAAAAAAAGGGTGTTGCTACGAACATTCTTACTGCTGGGGGCTAACACATAATCATACATGATGATCAGAGGAGAGACAAAGCATGTCAAACAGACAACAGTGGTTGTGGTTCTACTGCATGTCAATATTCCTGCTGCAGCTTCATCCATGATCAGCGGATTTATGGCACTGTTTTAAATTAAAGATCTTTCAATGGCCCAAACCCAATTCGGCACGGTTGGACAATCCAATGTCCAAAGCAAAACAAAGCAGACAAAGCGAGGATGACTTCACTTGCAATAGTCAAAAACTAAACACCAAGATCAACTACTCTGCATAGTCTATATTGTAACTCAAGAAGATAGACTGATTTGCTCACCCAAGACCTAGTAAATAATGTACACTCTATCTAATGCCACTACAAATAAATATGAGTACCAAGTGACTAGCGATTCAAACAGCCTATCCATTAAGGCCATAAATAGATTTAATTTTTGGATTCTCAAATTCAAAATCCGTAAAAATTAAATCTATTTATATATTTATTTATGCACTCACGGATAGAACTACTTCCATTCCTACAATCCAATCCCTACAAGCTAAGCGAAGCATGTATGGATTGGTGGAGGTACTAATAATCAACTAACACAGAAAGTAATATCAAGTACCATGATCATGAATCAGATCCCTCTTCACTCAGGTATGGTCTCCAGCGACGGCCGCCACTGCCCCTCCTCCCCGTGCCGGAAGTTGGAGCCAGTGCTGCTGGCCACGCACAGGAGCTCCGAGATCACCTCCTCGACAGGCGCGCCGCCGACGCCGGCGTGCTTGCCGTCCTCTACGCGCCGCAGCAGCTCCTCCAGCTGCTTCCTCGTGATCCTGATCTTCACCTCTGTGGCCGGCGCACCGGCGGCGTCATCCCTCTTGCGCGCCTCCTCCTTCGTGTCCCACACGGGGTTCGTCGTCGTGGCGTAATGCACGGCGCCGTCAGCACTGCCGCCGCCGCCGCCACGAGACCGCTCGAGGCAGCAGTTCCCCATCGATCGATCGATCTCCTTGGGTGAACACGGAAATGAAATACCACCGATCGGCAGCGGAGGCGATTTCTGTGTGCGGTCTGGGCAAAAAGATTTGTAGGTGCGTGGAAGAAACGGCGGATCGTTTGCGAAGGCGGCCGTGGTGGCCTAGATATAGGCGCGCGCGGCGGGCGGTGACGGAAGGAAAGAGACGACGACGACGACACAGATGCGCGTCGGGGACACGTGGATGGCAACGATCGGGTCGAGGATGAACGGGCCCATGGGCGGGCGGGCCGACCACGTCGCCGCGCTGGCGCGTCGTTGGGCGTTGGATGGGCCGGATCGGGCTCTGCAGGTGGAGCAAAGTGTGAAATGAGATGAAAAGGGGAATCGTGTTTAAAAACGAAATGGGAATGTGGGACCTTGTAAACGTGGCTCCCGTTAGCCACGAACTATGACTGCGACCGGGCCCTTGTTTTATCTTTTTTAACTTGGTTTTGGGGTGAGTTTTACAGCAACAGTACAATAGTTTACTCCATGACGACAGCTTAGGCTTACATAACACACCTTGTAGAAAAATATCTATGCTTGTGTCGCGTTTTGAAGGTTTAGTGCAGCTTGCTAATGCTAGCAAGTGTCATACAAACGTTCCTTGATGACACGAGACCACAGAGAACGAAGGAATCCTAGTTGAATCACACTCACTTAGGAATGCTATTTGAACCACTAAGTCGTTAGTCGTCTTTCTTCACTTTAAAATTTAACCTGACCATACAGGCAACAGTTCATCAGAATAGTTCTGTTCAGATGCTAATGCAGAGTTTCAACATCTTTTGAAATATGATGATATGTTTTTGCTTTTTCCTCTTAGAAAATCAGATGATTCTCGATCTTTTTTTATATCAGTTGTTGTAAACGCCGAATGTAAGTATATTCTCAAACACGGAAACTGGTTAGTAATAATTTGTTCTGGTGGTCGAGTAGTCGCCATCTGAATCCTCTGAATTTCCAGCTGATCAATTAGGTTGGTACCTCAATTCTAATCATTAACCATATCACAACCGAAAACTGATTAGCAGTTAGCGGTGTATGCCATCTCTGCCTCTCTGAGTAATACAGGGGTACACTAGTTCATACTGAATTGGTCCTCTCACCTTGTATGATTTCATCCCAAATATTGCAACTTTCAGCGTGAAGCATAACAGCAGCATATCCAAGTCCCAACTTCCAATCTAACTCCGCCTTAGTACTAATTTTCTAATAACCACCCGTTTCTTTTAATTTCCAAGATGGTGCAGGTTGCAGTTATACTATCTGAACAATGATGAGATGATGGGGCCAATCAATCAATGCATGCCAAAAAAGAGCTGGTCAGTTGGTCGAACTCTTAAGACGGACGCTTAATTAGTTGCAGTGTATCTATCCGATCAAACATTATACTACGATCGCTAAGACCTGAGATGTAGGTCAAAAATTTTCAGTTGGTTGGGGATAATATATGCCGGATTGGTTGGGACCGCCCCTGCGCTCCACATCGCGGCCACCGGCGGCTGTGTGCTTGCCGTGGAGGTTGTGGCGCGCTGTGGCAACCAACTGAGCTCGTTTTGTTAGAAATAGTAATTAGATGATTGATTAAGCATGTGTTTATTCTAATGAAGGCATGCTAATTATTAGGATCAGCATTAGCAGCACCGGCGTTGGTGACTACGCAGAATGAACATCCAACGACAGCGTCCGGGCGGCGGCGGTCTCCCTAACGACTACGGCGACCTTCCCCTCGCGAGCGCCGGCCGGTGGCCAAACCGTCGACTCGCCCTCCGTCCGCCGAGCCCCGCACTCTGCGACGGTGGCGGCAGCGTACTCCCCAGTGGAACTGGCGGTGGTGCCAGCTCGTTTTCCACCAAGGAACAGAAGCGAAGAGCGAGGGAAAGAGGAGGCGAGGGCTGAGGCTGCGGCGACGGACTCTGATTTCAGCCGAATTTGTGGCCCAAGCCAACGTTTGCTTTCTCACAAACCACAACCAGGGCCCAAATTACATCCGAGGCTGAACAGAAAGTTGGCAGGCCCGACAACGTTCTATTGTTGTTCAGTTCACTGGTTCGATATAATTTTGAGGAAAAAGTCGGATTAAATTCCCATTATCACGAAAGTTCACTTTTCCTCCCTCATTTCGAAAAACCGGGGATATCACCTCCCTCAACTTTTCAAACCATGCAAATTACCTCCCTCGGCGGTTTTGAAGGTGGATTTGCTTCGGTAACCGTGGTTTGCTACAGTGTCAGTGGGTTGCTACAGTACCAGTGCCTTTTCTTTTTAAAAAAAATCCTGTTGAATCTTTGAAAAATTATAATAAATCATAGAAAAATCATAAAATAAAAATTCAATTTTGTTGGACTCCATATGATTAGATCTACACAGTGAATATATAATTTGATATGCTTTAGTATAAAGTTTTTTGCTAAAAAGATTTTGTCTTTTTCTTTTTTTATTTATTTAGCTGAATCTTTAAAAAATCATAGTAAATCACAGAAAAATCATAAAATAAAAAATCCAATTTTGTTAGACTCCACATGAGTAGATCTACACGGTGAATATATAATATGATGTGCTTTTGTCTAACAAAATAATTATAGAAGTTGCAAACTACGAATTATAAATATAAAAAGAAAAGACAAAACCTTCGTAGCAAAAACTTTTTGTAATGAAGCATATCATATTATATATTCACTGTGTAGATCTAATCATGTGGACTCCAATAAAATTGGATTTTTATTTTATGATTTTTCTATAATTTACTATGATTTTTTAAAAGATTAAATCGAATTTTTTAAAAAGAAAGGCAAAGACACTGTGACTGTAGCAAACCCACTGGCACTGTAGCAAACCACGGTTACTGTAGCAAATCCACCTTCAAAACCGCTCGAGGGAGGTAATTTGCATGGTTTGAAAAGTTGAGGGAGGTGATATGTCCGGTTTTTCGAAGTTGAGGGAGGAAAAAGTAAACTTTTGTGATAGTTGGGGAGTGAATCCGCACTTTTTCCTAATTTTGAGCACTAATTGCACAATGTTGCAAATTCACAATAAAACCTGTAGGTTTTCATAAAGCTTGTGTGTGAGAATAATGTATCACTGTATTATGTATTAAGGCCCTCGTTTGGTTTAGGGACTTTTTTAGTCCTTTTCGGACTAAAAAAAGTCTCTTTTAGTCCCTACCAAACCAAACGGGAGGGACTTTTTTTGAGACTTTTCCTCTATTAGTCCCTAAAAAAGACTCTCTTAGAGGGACTTTTTTTTTATTAGTAACTAGGACTAAAAAAAGTTTAGTCATTGTCAACCAAACAGGGACCTAAGACCACTAATTTTATAGGAAATGGCATGTTTAATGCGTTATAACTAGAAAACAGGGGCGCGGCTTTGCCGCCGAACCTTTTAGCGTGGCCGGTGGCCATGAAAAGTTTTATTAGAAGATATACCCACCCTTTATGGGCCCATTTTTTAGTGGATCATATGTATATATATGTTGTATCTGTTTGAGGGAATACTTTTACTTGGGCTTTTAAAATTACCTTCGGGGAAAATTTGAGACGTTATACATTGATTTTGTAAGTAGGGACACATTGTATATTTTCATTTGGTAGCCCGATTAGTTTGTCAACTAACTTCGAATATTAACTATTTTTTTTATGTGTTTTGCTTACAAATGTATGGTGTTGATAGGTGATTAGGTTTTTAGCTAACTTGAATAGCATGTTTGTTTGATAATAATTATATTTCTCATATTTCGAGGAGTTAACTAATTTATGTTTTAAATATGTTTTCAGGGATTTTTTTTTTCAAATGCGTACCGTAGTAATGTATGGTTTGGTTAATCTGGTAGTGCTTATTTGTATCAAAAATATTGTACTCTTTTGCTGAATGTATTTACTTACAGAATCTAAAGTATGTAACATGTGATTTGCTGCTTGTGCCGTGTAGGTATAGTTGTCTAAATTTCAACCAAATTTAGCGCACTTTCTGTTTTTAGGTTTAATTATTTAGTCCAGTGCGTAGTTACGAAATATACAAACAGTATTGTGAGCATTGAAGAAACAGTACTGGGGAGGCGAACGTGTTACGAACCGAAAATATATTGCGATGGCGATTTGAAACTTTCCCTATCCGAACAGAAGCAGCAGCATAACCGGCAGTGATAACGCTGGATTGTCAGAGAGTCTACATCTTTATCTCTCTACATACTGTGTCACATCTTAGGTATGCATAATATATGTACTCCCTCCGTTCCACAATAATTGCAATTTTTGACTCATATAATATAAATGTGTTTGACCTCTCTTCGTCTTTATTCAACTTTTTTTAATAAATATTACCACTTTTGTTATGACTTATTACATCACTAAAAGATATTGTAATGACGTTTTGTTTGTTTTATAATTTACATAAAAAATTTGAATAAGACGAAAGAAATAAACACAGCTTTTTATGAAGTCAAAAAATCGCAAAAGTATTGGAACGGAGGAGATATATATATTATGCATACCTAAGATGTGACACAGTATGTAGAGAGATAAAGATGTAGTAAGTATATAGTTGCACATGAAATATTAGGTCAAAATATTATTATTTTGAGCTAAGGTTGTGAGAATAGTGTATAGATAGTGGATCCATTACATTTGCATCGACCTGGCAAGTAAAACCGAACGCAGTATGTTTCGAGTTAACTTGAAGAGTACGTTTGTTTCAAAATAATTATATTAGTCAAGATGAGGGATTATGAATTAGAATATAATTTGGGAAATTAATTCTGGAATCTGAGATGATGAAAATGAAATGTAAATACATGAATAGAATGTGGGTGTACCTTTTTTTTTTTTTTTTTTTTTTGGAATTTTTCTGCTGAAAGGAAATGGGTTTTCCGGCCTCCTGTTTACACTACCGTGCACCGTATAATTTAATTCCGGGCTGACGCGTGGGTGGAGATTGCTGGCGCTGCTGTTCGGCGTTGTGCTCATACTCTTGTGAGCCGATCTGGTGGACTGACCCTTTCCTCTCTATATTCCATGTGCACCAAGTCTATGCAGGAAAAGAGAGATATGGGAGGGATGTGGCCCATGGTGGCCTGGAACCTGTTGGAAGCCCCGTCCGCATCCTTTTCACCGTTCGTGGCCGAGAAGAAAGAGAGAAATAGAGGAGGGGAGAGAAAGGGGATGGAGGAAGATGGGAGAACGGCATGGTGGCTGGGGAGTCGCCGGCGATGGGCGGCGTATGGTCCCGGTGGGTGTCACGGCGAGGAGGACAGCTCCCAGCGGCACTTGGCTCAGGCGCCGCTGTGGCGTTGCTCGCGACCCTGATGCGTCCTGTCTGGCTCGCTGCGGCATGGCGCACGGCGCGAAGGCGGGAGAAAGCAGAGCAGGGATCCGTCGTCGCGGCTGCAGCTCGGCGTGACCATGCCGCGCGCGACGTCGCGGCTACCACGCGCGTGGAGCAGAGCGTGGCACGGCGAGCTTGGCCGCGGGCAAGGCGCTCGATTTCACCGGCAAGGGAAGAGGAGGCGGACGCAAGGGCGCTCGGGTGGTGCCCGTGAACGCGTCGGCTGCAGTGGTGGTAGGCTGCAACCACCTTAACACCCTGTTCCTTCCTCTTCGTCGCGCCTCTCCCTTTCCACGCCGACCGCGCCGCGCTGGTCTCTGGCCGCCGAGGCCGGTCGAGCCAGGCCGACGCCGCCTGCTGCTCGTGGGCAGGAAGCCCCGCACCGTCTCGCGCCGGGCCGCGACGTTCCACGGGTGCGCGGGGGCGTGGTGATGCTCCCCCTCTGCTTCCTCGTCGCCGGCGAGCACCACGACGGCAGGAAATCGCGAGCCCCGTCGATCTGTTCTGTTGCTATCTCGTGAGCTTCGGCAAACCTCTGGAACTGAGAGGAGGATTTGGACTACGGGTTGATTTCTGGAAAGTTTGAGGGTTTTTTGAAAAATTTTCAAGCCTTACCAGATCTGGGCCGTCCCGCACGGCCAATCCGACGGCCGAGAAAAGCGGGCGACGTGGCCACGCTCTGGCCCGAGCTTGAGCTCTGGTTTCGATAGGTAGAGATTATAATGTTACATCCCAATAACATATGCAATGAAAGATGACATATTTTGCTCTTTTTATTTTGCGATTACTTTATGGCAACATTGTTAGTTAATTCACTAAATTAAGTATTGAACTCCATCCAAAAATAGAAATGATTAGCTTGGCCGCCATGGTGACGATCGTTCTTGGTCACTAAGGGGCACGATCGGTTCCAAAGCCAATCTAATGTAGCCTTGCTTTGACAGTCAAGCCTTGCCTTGCCAGACGGTGGAGAGGTGACTCCGCTCACTTGCTTTGGCAAGAAAAAAACTCACTTGCGTAGGCAACGAGTCGACCCAGCAAGGAATGGGAGATGAAACATATATAGACATGGGCAAACAGGGGAGAAAGTGAGTGTCGGAGGAAATAATTAGAACTACATTATTATTTTAGAAAGTGTATGTAGTAGTACATAGTTTTACAACTCGAAAATATGTTGACCAATGGAACTAACTACATACAAATAATCTTCAAATTATCTACAACATACTCCTATACTATAGTATAAATTTAACTAATACACCAATGCTCATCTAGTCTCCCACCCTATACATAGCCTATACATCCTCTGTTCTTATTATTAAAAATCCCACCATTATAGAAATACACCCTACAATGACAATGAGGCACGATCATCAACTGCACAAAACTCCGGCTGAACACTAGCACGATCATCAACGAACATGCCAAACGAAGAGGACCATGGATTGAATCGGATCTCACTCGGGTATGGTCTGCAGCGACGGCCGCCACTGCCCCTCCTCCTCCCTGTGCCGGAACATGGAGCTGGTATTGACAGCGCTAAGGAGGTCGGAGATCACCTCCTCGACGGGCGCGCCGCCGCCGCCGGCGCGCTTTCCGCCCTACCCGCCGCAGCAGCTCCTCCAGCTGCTTCCTTGTGATCCTGATCTTCACCTCCGTGGTCGTGGTCGTGGTCGCCGCCGCCGACGCGTCCTCGCCCTTGCGCCGCGACTCCTTCTCCACTTGCTCTTCCACCCACACGGGGTTCGTCCTGGAGTAATGCACGGTGGCGCCGGCACTGCCGCCGCCAACGCCATCGTGGCTTGGCCTCCCGAGGCAGCAGTTTCCCATGGATCGATATCCTTGGGTAGGCAGGGACGACGATTCCTCTCGGCTGCTGGAGGCGACGGACGAGCGAGTTTCGTTTGTGTGCGGTCTGGACAGGATGATTGGTGCGTGGAAGAAACGAGGAATGGCAGATCTTCTGCGAGGGCGGCCGTGGTGGAGTAGTTATAGGCGCGCGGCGGGCGGAGACGGAAGGAAAGAGACGACGCCGAGGAAACAGAGGAAACAGGGAGGGAGCTGAGCGGTAGTAGATGCGCGTCCGGGACACGTGGATGGTCGTGATCGGGTCGCGGATGACGGGCCCGTGGGCGGGCCGACCACGTTGCCGCGCTGGCGCGTCCTGATGAGGCGGGCCGCGGGCGTGGCCCGGATCGGGCTCTGGCGGTGGCGCAAAGTATGAAAAATGCGAAAAGGGGACTAGTGTTTAAAAGAACAGTGGAGCCCGGACTGTAAACGTGGCTCTCCGGTTAGCAACAAATTTTGTTTGCAAAGAACAAGCTTACATAGCCAGATTTTTGGCCTTTTGTGAGGATTTTTTAAAATTAAGGAGCCTTTTCATGACAATGCAAGCTTAGTTGGTTTGTGCTTCTAAGACCACCTAGTGCGCTTGATGCGCGTCGTTTATACGGATAAACTCTTCCTCTTAATGTAACGATACACAATTCTTTTACGTATTCGAGAAAAAAGACAATGCAAGCTTGGACAATCTTCAGCTTCAAATATGCACACCGCAGACAACATAATCATCCTCTCGGAAGAAATTAGCAGTGGAGTAGTATCTACTAGTAGTACGTTAGTTCATAGGACGGTTTGTACTAATTTTTAGTTTGTACATTTGTGAGGTGCTGTGAGGCACGCCAGTATGCCACTTGAGTTATTTTAATGAGGGGAGCTAACTACATAGATATAAAATATCTATGCTTGTGTCCTGCGCTTTGAAGGTTGGCTAAAAGATTAGTGCAGCTCTTGCTAATAATGCTAGCTAGTGCTGTACAAACATGACTTGAAGTCTTCAATCTCACTTGCTTGATCATATTATACACGGGAAAGCAGACAAGGAATGCTAGTTGAACCACTTTAAGCCATTAGTCATATTTCTTCACTCAAGAGTTAATCTGATCATCGTATACATTTGCAGAGTCTTAACATCTTTTCATGGACGGTATCGTTTTTTTTTTCCTCTCAGAAAACCAGATGATTGTCCTTTTTTTTCAGTTGTTGTAAATACCAAATTAAGTATTCTCAAACACGGAAATTAAAACCGGCTAGTGGCCGAGTAGTCGCCATCTGAATCCTCTGAATTTCCAGCTGATCATAAGGCTGACTTGTAATCATTAACCATATCACAACCGCAGAATGATTAGCAGTTAGCGTATGCCATTCCCACCTCCCTGAATAAAAATACAATATTACAGTACTACTCCTACTGTACTACATCCCCTGAAATGGTGGTCTCACCTTGTATGATTTGATTTGATCCCAGACATTGCAAAGTTTCAGAACGAACCATGACGGCATATCCAGCTTGCAATCTAGCTCCGCCTTCGTACTACTAATAGTTTTTCTACAAATAACCACCGTTTCTTTTTAATTCCCAGATTAATAAAACATGGTGCAGGTTGTGGTGTTCTTTAAACAATCATAGGAAGGTGCCAACCAATGCATCTAAGCTAAAATGGTTATGTTCATACTTGAGAAGTGCATATATAGAAATGGTATTAATAAGGTGGATGTTTGATTAGTTGCAGTGTGTCTATCGAATCAAACATGCATTGTACTCCAACCGCTAAGACCTGAGATCTAGGTCAACCCACGAAACAAATAGCGCTTATAGCGCCGCTATAGCGGCGCTTATAGCGCGTCATTTGAAACACCGCGACGCTTATTGTTAATTTTCACGCTTATTGGCCTTATTAGGCGCTTATAACACGATATTCATGCCGCTAAAGCGCGCTATTTCCACGCTTATTAGCGCTTATATCGCGCTATTTTTCACGCTATTGGGCTATAGTGGCAGCAGCAGGCTGGTGCTACCGCCGCGATAGTTAGCCGCTATTGCGCCGCTTATAAGGCGCTTATACGACGCAATACGCGCGAATAATGCCCGTAAAAGTCCGACGCTATTTTTCATAGCCCGCGATCAAAAACATGGAGGTCAACAATTCCCGGCTGGTTGGGTACATATATGTATGCCGGGTTGGTCCGGCCACCTGACTGATTGGCTTCTTTGGGACCGTCCCCGCCTCACCCCCACATCGCCGCCACCGGCCAGGCGTTGGCCGGTCGCCGTCGCCGCCGGCTGGCTGGCTAGCTTGCTCGCTTCCCGTGGAGGCGGAGGCAACCCAACCGAGCTCATTTGACCAGCGCGATGCCTTTCCAGTGTTTGACATTGTGATTTGTGAATGTGATGGTACTGGCGATCGATCAGCTTATTTTTTCTGCCTGTAAAAGTTCTGCTGTTGCTGGAAGCCTGGAACCTGGCAATCAGGAGAACAATTGATTCTGATTGGGACGCTAACGCCGACGCCGACGTGGTAACAGAAACGGAACTGTGCTTTGCAGCTATCTCAACAAGTTCCGTCGTCGTTTATGCACGTGCAGAGCTTCAGTGCCTTACAGGAAGTGTGCATTCTCGGTACGTGACAAGGCTGGGAAACTGTTTCGTGGTGGAATATTAGGTTCCTTTTATTAAAAAAAGAACGCTAAGATAGTTTACATAAGAAGAACCAAGAACGCAGGCATTATTGTTAGGATGGTATGTGTACACAAATTTTATTTTATTTTTTCTTTTGGTTTGTCACAGAATGCTCGGATTCTCATTCTTTGCGAGATTCCCTGGCGCAAAGCATGTCACGGTTTTTCTTTTTCAAGAAAAAAAGATCGTGTGCTTGTGACTTGTTGGCTCTGTTTTTTTTTTTTTTTTTTTTTTTTTTTTTGGGAGCAAATTCTGCTTCTGCTACATTCGTCTTGGAGTTGGAGGTGGCCTACAAGTTGAGATGTTGGCCCGAACTGGCAGAAAGGCCCAATCGGCCATGGCTTTCTGGATGGACGGACGCATTGGAACTGGCAGAAAAGCCCAATCGGCCGAGAGCTGATCACACGACGACGGGTCTGGGCCTGGCGAGAAATTTTCGTTGGGTCATCAGTTTCAGATTCACTGCGACGGGCTCGTTAAACCATGGACCGTAGACTGGAAGCTTAGGCCCAATTTAGAGCGGCCCACTCTGTCTTTGCTCTATTGCGTATTTTTAAAAAAAAAAATAAACCAACGATTCGTTTTGGCACATTGGATTTTGCAAACCATGAAAGGAAGAAGAACAGGCAGTCGTAGTGAACACGCTAGCTACCGTTAGCTCTGAATTTTGCCAAGGAATATGTCTCAATCTCATGCATGCCAAATTAGCTTTGATAATAAGCATATTCTCACTTTCCTGGACGCACGTGCACATGATTGTACGGCCGAGAGTATGCAGCACCAAGATTAACCAACACGTACTTCAATCCGGACATTTGTTCGCATGCATATTCGATCCATATGTGTCAAGCAAAGCAACGGTTGGTAGTCGATCGATCGGTTACCCCAAATCAACAGTGTACTCCTCCTTCAGGAACAGCACAACAGTAAGAATCTCCCTGACTCAAGGTGACCGGCCGGTCACGGCTAGCATGTGATGGCTGACCAGACTGGATCACCCCCCAAGCTCCAGCTGCAAAAACTTGGCGGCCAAGTCTACTAGCTCGTGCCCGGCACCGCATTGATTTGCAGCCAGTCAGTCCTGCACGCATGCATGCAGTACTTGTTGAGCTGCATCGTCAGATGTCGCCGCCGCAAGAAAGTTCGTTGAATCTGGACCTGTTTCCGTAACGCTCCCAGTCCCAGGCTCCTGCCCTTCATCCGCGGATTATACAGGTCATCTGCAATTCTGCATTATCATCGCGCGTCTACTGGGAAAGGAATGAAATAAACGAGCATATGCACGCAGATGCAGTGGAGGTCGCAAGAAATCTCGGTTGCCGTGGAAAGTTCACAGCTTCAGTCACAGGCGGGCCGCCGCAGGAATTGTGTAGGGCTCGCTCGTCATCACCGCTCACGCGCGCACCTGACCACCGACCACGTACCTCGCGGATCCCGTGAAACCAAAACCGGTCCAGGTACACGCAACCGGTAGGCTTGGTACGTAAACCAGCATGGTTTGCCGTAGAGCGAGCGAGGACCGTATCCCGTTGCCTATTCCTGTACGGCACTGCCTGTGAACGTGTAATGTAATCGTGCGTACACATACTCAGTATACGCGCTAATCCAATCCGTCTCGGACCATACGTGGCGTCATTATCCGGATTGCCAGCTAAACCTCCCCCTTAATTCCTCCCTCCCTGCCCGTGACCGTGGGGTGGTAGGGTGAGAAGGCATAGCCATTTGGCAATGGATGACGTCATCACCTACGTCCTCCCGTCCTAACCACTGCACCACACATCTGATCCGAAGATGCCACCCACAGATCCCCCACCACGTGGCCCGGGGGCAAGGCGTCAGGCCAGCGCGGCAGTGAGTGAGTCGCCTCGTCCTCATGCCTATCCAGGCGTGCAGGTGGACCTGGTCTTTGTAGACTCTCGAATGCACGCATGCACGGGCCTTTCGTGCCTGTGGATAGAATAGTACAGGCAGTGCATACTACTATGCGCCGGCGCGTGAAGGCATGTTGCACAGTAAACAAAAAGTCCGTCCGGGCAGGGAATGGAGCTGCGGCAGGAATCTTCGCGCGAGGGTGCGGTGTGCAATGCATCAGATGATGAGGTCACACCACACACTGACACACCCCTCGCTGGATTTGATTTGTGTGTGCCACTACGCTAACCTCGTATTCGTCGGTGCGAAAAACAGATAAGATTGTTAGGCATTGACCTAGCATCATCCCGTCATGTCACCTACCTTAAATATATTTTGTAACAGTACCACTTATTGACCGGAGTACAATAGTACAGTTGTTTGTGGTAGTACCGTTGTCCATGATTTGGATCCGATTGGCTGCGCATATAGAGAAGCGGCAAAAAATTCAGAGTATTTTAGCCATTTGTTCGTGTTTTTCTAGCATTATTCATGAACGAGATGTGTGCAGAGTGATTTTGGCATCTTAAAATATGTCGACCTGTAGGATCTTAAAATACGAACGAGATGTTTTTTTTTTTTTTTTTCAATTACGAGGTGTTTTGGCGTTTTTAGATACATAAGTTTTACTACACAATTAGACATACACCGTGTCTATATGCATACCAGAAAATATTGTAATAGAAAAGCTAACATGTCTTATTATTTGTTATGGAGGGAATATTTATATAGTAGGATAGTGTCCATGTTAGTCTTATACTCTCATAATTCTAAATTATAAGACATTTTGTCTTTTTGGATTAGATACAATGCTTTCACTATGTATATACACATGATGTATGTCTAAGTGCATACTAAAAAAAGCTATTAATCAAAAAAAGAGTCAACATTTTACAATTTGAAATAGAGAGGAAGTACACATTTTTTTATTAGGAAAGAGAAAACATAAAACGCGTCCTACCAGGCAGGTTCCGTGACCCAGTGCACAACAATGAGGATAAACCAACGACACCATGCACACACACATGACACATCCCTTCCTTCCCACTTGCCAACCAACCAAACTGAACTGAGGAAACAAGAAACTACTCCGTACAATTAGACCAGAAGAGTGGGCCCCACTGCCAGCCGTAAGCCGTAACCACAGTACGTAACGGACACGTAAACTGGGAGTAGTAACGTGAATCCGTTTACGCGCGGGAGCCCCGTCACGACAAACCAAAACACCACCGGGCTTGGGCTGCTGGGCCCACACCCGCCGCCCCGCCCCGCGGCCTATAAATGCGCGGCAGGTTGCACCGAGCGCCAAACCTTAACCAAAATCCCTCCCTCGCTTCCACCTCGTCTCTCTCTAATCACGACCCTTGGAGGAGAGGAGGGTCTCGTGCGCGCCCGGCTTTCCTCTGCACGCAGGCACGCGGTCCGGTCGCCCGTCGCTGATATGGCCAAGGCGCGCAGGTCGCCGTTCGCCGCCGCAGAGCGGTTCCTCGGCTTCCCTCGCGGCGGGCCGTCGCCGGGGCCGTGGCGCCGGCGCCCGCCAGCGCCTTCGTCGACGACGACCTGCCGGACCTCGCCGAGGCCGACGTCTGGTACTCGGCCGCCGGAGATCCGGATAGCCCCTACCCCGCGGCGTCCCGCCAGGTGGAGGCTGAGGCCAGGAGCAGCGGCGGCGCCGGGAGGGAACGCGGCCCGCGCCGCGGCGTGCAGGGCGGCCTGAGCCAGGCGTTCGGGGACGGGCGTCAGATGGCGGCGTCGGCGCCCGTCGAGGTGCCCGCGTGGCCCGCCCGCTTCGCCGTCCCGGACACGGAGCCGGCGCTGCTGTTCGAGATGGAGATGGGGGACGACGACGACGACGACGAGGACGGCAAGCGGGGCGCCACCGGCGCAGGGTGGGTGCCACCGCACGTGTACCTGGCGCGGCGGCAGGCGCGGGCGTCCGTGGTGGAAGGCGCCGGCCGGACGCTCAAGGGCCGCGACATGTCGCGGGTGCGCGACGCCGTCTGGAGCCGGACGGGCTTCGACGGATAATGATTAATGAATCAGCAAGCGAGCGAGCTGATGCGAGCCTGTGGACGTCCAGATTTTGATCTGCTTTCGCTTCTTCCTCCCTCCTCTTCTTCATTGCCTCTCAGTGATCAGATTCCTCTCTTTCCTCTCTTTTTTTTTTTTTTTTGGATGGAGTGAAAATTTTGTAACAAGTAAGGCCGGCCGATGTGCTTGTTTTGGCCTCCGATCCATCGGCGATTTTAGTAGCAAAAAATCAAATCAATGGCAAAGAAAAAAAAAAAAAAAGGAGCTAATCAATAAGCTCAGCTGCTGCCAAAGGAATATAATGTGTGGTGTGCCATGTGTACTGCTCCTCCTAGTATCAAAAGAGTATGCTAGCTCAGCAGGTACATTGATCGATTGGTTGATGAATAATAATCTGGTTGCTGATTGGGCAGCTGGGGCCTGTGGTTGGCTCCAACTCGAATTCGTTGGAATGGAACCCTCCTGCTGATTCTCTTGGATACTCTTTCTCTAATTTTCTAGTACAATACAAGGGGGGAGGGGCCATGTGTTGTGATCCAAAGCTGAAATTTATATATGTGTTTCTCTCCTGCTGCTGATGTGCATGGACTTGTCCAACTAATTTTTCTCCTATTTCTGAAGATTCCGAGCACTGTTTTAATAATAGTGAAGCAAGATGATGATCAGCAGACTGAAAAATCGAAACCATGACGATGATGAGTTGGGCGATGCCGACTTGGCTATCAAATGAAATAGTGAGACGTGCGTTGGTCGTTCTCCTCCGGGCGGGCCGGCGAGTTCCGCCCGCCATGGAAATCGCCGTCATGTACAGTATAGAAGAAGGGAGGGAGCAATCCCATCGCCGCCTGGCGGCTGCCTTTGGCTTGAGCTTGACGAAGGAAGGGACCGGGACGTGAGTGTATTTTGTACTCTACTGCAGCTACAGCGAGCTGAGAGCGCGGATCGCCGTCAGCGCGTCACCGTGCATTCAAGCCAAAGAAATCATTCCTCATTATCTTACGGCGAGAGATGGCCACGGAAACGCGTTCGCAGCCAAAAGCGGACACGACTTGCCTTGATGAATAAAATAGTGTCATGCTGCAATTCCAGCATGCGGACCAAGCTCGATTCGGATAAAAAATTGCTATTTTTACACTTCGCACAGGTACAAGGGGATGAGATATAGGAGTAGGAGGAGCTGCCAAGAACATTCCCTTGGGCTATCCTACCTGCTTCCACGAATGTGCGGCGGTTCAGAATATAATATAATATACTCTAGTACGTTACGTAGTTGCTTTATACAGTTTGTCCACCACGATTAGTCGATAGTGCTAGAGATAAAGATCCGCTGAAAAATAAAGGAGAGACAGATGGGATGTGCCCAAAGTCATCTAAAAGCTTGCCGCACTGCATATGCTGATTTAACGGGAGTATCTACTTATCCACAACAGGAAACGTACGACTAGTCCCGATGTTTCAAATGACCACTCCCTCTGTCCCTCCAATTTAAGAGGTTCAAACGATTTTCATACAAATAGTAAAAATTAACGAGCTCGGCAAAGACCATCATCTTGCCTCTCACTAATTAGAATGATTATAAAACTTCAGTTGTCATGTATATATTTTTTAAAAAATAATTAGCTACTATATGTGCCCGTTGTTTTGATTGAGGCTAAGTTGAAAAGAAATGTCAATGTCTATCTCCAGCATGAAGCTAGTGAAGTCGATCGTTTGCAACAAATCAATTAAACTAGGGGCCGATAGAGGTTGAATTGAATAAATTGTCTTGGAGTTTCACCTGGCTATTGCTACGGTGTAATAATCCAGCGTCGTTACTGTGTGTGGTCCGGGCTAAATAGTTGAGAGTTTGGATGGTAGTATAAATAATTCGAATCGACAAAAATATTTCCAGATTCAGACAAAAGCATGACAACTGTAGGTCTGTAGTCCATCCAATCCAGAGAGGAGACGTAGCGAGGCATCGCATCGCGCGCGGGCGGGAAGGCGACGACGACGACGATCGGCGGACACGCGACAGGCCGAAGGAGGCAGACCACCAAAAGCCAGGGGACCTCCGGCGTGGAGCCCCGCCGGTACACACGTTGCCCTCCCCCCCCGCAGCCCCGCAGGCCGCAGCCCCGCAGCACAAAGAGTCCGTCTCCGGCCGGGGTCCGCCGGGCCCTCCTGCTTTTCGGGGACAACGACGTCTCGTCGATCTCGTACGTACGTCATCTCGTTCGTGTCCTGGCTGCCATGCCATGCCATGGCATGGCGCTCGATCGCGCGGTGCGTGAACCCACCGGAACCGTCGCTAGCTCCACTGTGGCGTCTGCCGTCGATCTGGCGTCGTGACTCGTGTGCTGCGCCGTCGTCCGATCTGCGCGCTCTCTGCCGTTGTTGCCGCCCTCGCTCGGAGACAGAGCATAGCGAGCGTTTCTTGGCGGCTTGCTCGTCGTGGGATCCGGGCCAAGCGATTGAGGAACAGTGACATGGCCCCTCGCCTCCGGTTGCTAGCTAGCTCCGGCTGCGGCTGGAGCTGGACCCGCCCGCCCCGCGGAATTGGTCGAGCGGATTTCGCAAAATCTCGTTCGATTTCGCTAGCTCTTGTTTTACCAGGGGGGTTGGGTTCAGGGATAGCTCATGGTGCCTCAGCTTCACTGATGCAGCTAAAAAAGGCCAACCGTACCAGGAACATTTTGCTTTTTTTTTTTTATGTGCGTTTGATTGATCTACAGTCAACTGTTGATGTGTTAAAGTAAATTAACAGCTCTAGTTAGTTTTAACATCTCTAGTTAGTTTGGTAAAGGCAGCCGGTTAATAGCTATTTACTGTAAATTTTTACTCGTAGCTAGATTCTTTGGTAAAAGCAACAACAAAACATCTGTCTAATCGGTTAAACTAGTTTTTTAACAGCTCACTGTTAACTCTAAACGTTCCTGAAGACTTTGCGCGCGACACCAAGTACCGTACTAACACTTTGCTTCTCTTGTCTTTTTGTTTGAGAAGAAGCCATGAAACTGCCACGACACTGTCCCACAGCCAAAGGTGGCCTCACTGGCCGAGAGCGACGTCCAATGACCGCGGGGCGCCCCATCGAGAGGGACACTCTCGCCCCGACGCCCCAGCACCCGTGCAGCCCAGCCGTGCTGATGCATGCACCTGCCCCTCCGTTCTCCAAAGGCGCGCGCACGCGTGGATTTGTTCCTTTCCTCCGATGTCCTCCGACGCCCACACAGGGTCCCCGGCGGGCGGCCCGGTCCGGACGCCGACGAGCGACGACCTCTCTCTCTCCGGTGCCGTGGCTCGTGACATGAGACCAGCTAGCGGGCATAAATTAAAGCCGTTCAGCGGCTTCCTGCACGCCGTATGTATGTGGATCACGGGCAATTTTATATGGTACTCTAGTACTTCTGTGTGCCCGTCCGTGACATGTGTATGCGCCTGCCTGCGGGTAGAGGTTTCATGTAGTATACTGTGCTAGTTTCCGCCTTCCGTCGCTAGAGATGATGTGATTTGGTTTTGGCGACGCTGACAGTGGGAAAGTTCCCCCTTTCTTTTTGAAAAAAGTGGGAGGAAAAAGTTTTCTTTGAGTAGGTGTGTTCAGTGTTTATTGGTGTGCACTGGTGCGTACGTGCGTGCCATGTGCTTAGCTAACAACTACTATAGCAGCCGCCTAGAGCTTTGCTTTGACTTGGAGATTGGAAGAAGATTAAGCATGTTTGGATCTTGGAGCTAGAAAATTAGTCTAAGGCCCTGTTTGGTTCCTACAGGGACTGGGACTAATTTTACCTCAATTATTTCCTAATTTATCCAACAACAAAACTAATAGGACTAATTTTTAGTCCCAACTAGTCCCTGAAATCCATTAGCCCCTCTTGAGAGTCTAATTGGGGCCCAATGCATCTTCTTAATGCGTCGTCAACTCATTTGTCACTTGTGCATACACATACACTCGGTTAATCGATTTCTAGTCCTCATTAGTCCTTTGAACTAAAACATCTTTTAAATGGGGACTAAAATTAGTCCCTAGTCCCATGGGAACCAAACAGTTCCCTAAATTGTCTTTGTTAGCCATCTAATTAATTACTAGCTAGCAACTAATTGAAAACTATTCTTAAAATTAGTCAAACTTAATTATAGTTTGATTTAAGAAAGCTAGCAACATATGTTAAGTTTCATTGTGTACTTATGTGTAGTTATAGATGATGTTGGTACCTTCTTTATAAAGTTAGTCAAACTTAATTATAGTTTGATTTAAGAAAGCTATAAAAATTGAAGGAGTAACTCACCTACTTATCTTTTGTCTATGAAATATAATTTCAAATGTCCCTATATATTTAATCTAAATTACACATATACCGTTATGAAAAATTATGCAAAGTAACCATTACAATTATGTCTAAATTATGTGCATATGTCATTATACATATATAGTAATTTATAATTAATGAATGGATATAGAAAAGGAGAATCCTTATCGATAATATATATCAAGTGTGATATTTTTTTTGCCAATGTCATTGTTGTGTTGTTTTTCAAGAAAACAAATATATATTGATATCAACAAATAAATTAAGGAGAACCCTTATCGGTGCTTAATTGATCCTTCCTCTTAGCACTATGGTGGAGACACGAAGGTGCGGTCACCCATTAAGTTTCAATTTTTTGAATATGAAGCGCGCGCGCACAAGTGTGAGCCATAGTGGTTTATCTATAGTCGTGTAATATGAGACACGTACACACACACACTCAATAGTAAACTTTGTAGTTGCAAAGGAAACCATAAATATAATAATTACTTCCTTCATTCGATATAGCTTTTCTAGATACCTAGCTTTTTACTATGTACCTAGATATACATAGTAACAATAATTAATGAATGTATATAGAAAAACTAGAATAATTTATAACTTGAGATTGAAGGAGTATTATATTGCAGTGCTTTTTAGCACCCAATACTTGTCTAATCAGTCTAAGAAAACTAGACGTTGACAACAAATTATCTCATGATGTTACACCAAGCATGTAGACGGTTTTACATTCCTGGTTGCAACACTAATATTATGATGTGTGACGCATGCACCCTCCCTTTTCTCGTCTCTGATATGGATAGATGAAACTTGATAGCCATAATGGAGGCACAATAATGCTCATCTGAGTCATCATCTCCTCTTTGTTGAACTGCCACTGACGAGAGTGGTCGTACGTTTCTTGACAAAACACAGGAGGAATACGTACTCACCGGAGCTTATATATATTGCACATGAATGGAAAGTCATGCACTCCATTCAAATTAGGTTACTAGATCTATCTTTGTTTCAAATCAAATTTCTAATTTATAGAAAAATGCATCAACACCCATAACATCAGATTAGTTTTTATTAAAATATTTATGAGGCATATCTTAGTTTGGTGTATATATAATTATTTGAACCAAGAGAATCGGCAAAAAGCTTTTTGCCGCTTTCGAAAAAAAAAAAAACCAAGAGGCACAAATATTTTTTTCTAAGCAAATTTGGCTTCAAATGAAGTTAGTCGCCTATATATATATATGATTTCTTTGGGGAAAATGTTTTCTAGGAAATTAAGCCGCACAAAAAGAGGAAAAACACACACATGGTCAATATAAACAGATCTAACCCAGCTTCTTATTTTTATTACAAATGAGGCTGGTGGAAATAAGTGTGGCTAGAATAATAAGCTGAAAAAAGTGTCCTTTATTGGCTATAGAGAACTTTTGCGCTTTTCTTTAGCTTATGAATCATACATGGATCCAGCTAGGTTGCTAGCAACTTGCTAGGGTTTGATATTCTTCGTCTAGTCAAGGTGCTTATTGTCCTTATATATTTTAATTTAGGACTAAGTTGTGTCACTACTCACTAAACTAATAAACTTTGTTTCATGACGACAATACACTGGCACCTATATAGCATGCATGGAAAGGTAATGATATAAGATGTTAATCCCTCGGCTTTTGCAGTGCCTTTATTATTATTTTTTCCATGGAAATGCACTCCACTTAACACTGTTCTTTTGATATATTTCTGCCGGTAGTCAACAAGGTGTTTTTGTCTTTTCTTTCGGGAGTAAGTTGTGTCTCTGCTGGCATCACAGCGCGCTTGTTCTCTCAAGCTCAAGCTTGATGCTTCAATTACAGGCATGTGCATGTGTAAAAGGCGATCTCATCGGATCTGCAAAGCAAGATATGTTGGTGGTATTTATCTGGATCCTTTTGGATAGAAACAGGTCTGCTTCGCTTTTGTACAACCAACATCTCGATCGTGCTCATGCTTTTTACATGCTACAGGTAGGAATCTTCCCCTTCCTGTTAGTTTTGTTCACGGTATATGCGCATATACATACTACTGCACGTAGTATATATATATATGTGTGTGTGTTCACCTTTTCATCTCATCCGCTTATTTATTCGTAAAAGAGTATGATTCCTGCACATGTTATTCCGCTGTATATATACTTACTATAGTTCTGATGAATACAAAGTCAACACTGGCCGGAACTAAGAAAATGCAAGTTGGAACTGTAAACATATCGAACGCCAATTGTTAATCTGCCACGCTGATCAAAAGGAGAAACATGCACGACTACGAGCTAATTGTTTTTTGTTGAAAGGAGGTCTGGCACATGGTTCGCCAATGCAAAAGATCTAAGGCGACTCTAAAAACAATACTAGAATTGAAACAAACAGGCATGGCTTCATCACAACCAAAATACATCTTTAATTATTACTCTAGCTACACCCTTTCTTATTGTTTTGAAGAAAAATACCTGTCATGAACAACAGAACAAGCTTACATATAAATACCAGAACCACATAATAAAGAGATGAGAGAACTAATAGTTAACTAGCAGGTGGGGTCGCCGCAAATGCGCTGGTTACGGGTTGCAAACGGGTTTAATAACGGGTTTGTACTATTATGGTTAATGTGTTTCTATGGTTCGTAACGGGTTTTACTGTTGTAAACGGGTCTGTACTGTTCACAAAGGGTTTACTGTTTGTTAACGGGTATGTACTGTTCAAAGGTTTTACGTGATCCGTTTCTGTGCATAACAGGTGTGTACTGTTCATGTGATCTGTTACTGTTCCATGAATAGTACCTGACCAATCAGACGCTTTATTGGTATACAAGTGTGCTCTATTGGACCTCTGTAAGAGCAACCACAATGTGTTGAAAAAAGCAAATATAGAATAAAATATTCTCTATCGTGGCCGATACATTGTGAAGACGGTCCATGATCGATCCATAAATTCAAATGTCCATAGCGCCATGGCCTCGCCATAAGAATAAAAAAAAAATATTTTCTTCTCTCATCTCCTTCGCCCAAACGCGATGATGTTGCCCTGGAGCGAAGAAACGAGTCTGGGTCCGGAATCGGGCGCGACGAAGGCAGATGAGCACGCGAATCAAGAGATGCCGCCGCCCTCGAGATCCATGCACCGAAGCTCGCCGCCGCCGCCTCGAAAGTTCCATGAACCGCCGCCGCCGCCACCCGAAGCTCCACACGCGCCGCGAAGGCCGCGGGCGAGATCCGGCTACAGCCAACCCCGGCGGCGAAGCGCCTTGGCCGAGATCCACCCACCCGGCCCGGGCGGGCGCTACGGCGGAGATCCACTGCCCCCCGGGCGAGCGAAGGGCGAAATGGCGAGCTCGCCATCCCCACCGCCGCCCGAGCGGAGAAGGAAGGCCACGGGCGGAGAAGCAAGCGGTTGGAGAGAAGGAACGATTGATTTTTTTAATCTAACAGGCCCACCCTATGGACTCCACATTGTAGCAAAATTCATTAAGTTATGATATGGATATCGGCCCACTCTTACGAACTAGTTGGCCCATATACATCATGGCCGCTTCAAGAAAGTATATATAGATTAGTTGCTTTAGTTTATGCCTTTATTACTGTTTTTTTTTCTAGCCAGGTATTATTAGTTTTTGTTGCGACTTTGATGGGTTGTCATAAGTGTTCCATTGACGAGCATCTACACAGTACTAGAGATACTGCAACGGAGTGAACAGTAAATGTCACTACGATGTCGACATTACATTATACCATTGTGTCTGTCAACGTGTCACTGTTTTGTCACTTCGTGCGTTCACAGCAGCCGTGTCCTTGTTGCTAGGCTAGGGGACCCCCTTGTTGCACGTACACGTAACACAGGAAGAAGTTTCGCGCTAGCTTCCCAATCGGAACTGGGTCACGTGCTCACTACACACACCTTAATTGGGTGCCTAGGGGTGGTCAGGGGGGTAAGAACCACACTGGCAAAAGCAAAGTGCTTTACTCCGTAATAACTAGTAACAGTATACTAGTGATAAATAAATAAGCTCATTAGCCGGCAAGCAAGCTTATAAATAAATACTTCTTAGCCGGCATGCAAGCTCATTAGCTTCAGTCAGTAGCAACTTTTGTACGCAGTAATATTTTATACGTACTGTAACTTTGCATATGGTAATCGTGGGCATGAAGCGGCCACAAAATTAATTGACTAGTGATAAGGCGGCTGAAGCTCAGGTTCAGCTCAGTTTGAACATCTCATCAACAATGGCTGTAAAATTATTGTTTTATCTATACCTACTAGGCGGCTAGAAAAGGACTGACTCGCCTGATAACCTTAGATTACCGTAATGTTTCATCGTAAACAGTTAAATAAACAGGCTCGACAACGACAAGCAAGGGGTCGTCCCGGCCCAACCCACAGGGTAATCCAGCCAGGGAAACCTTCCCGGGCTGGCCTGCAAGTTCGTTTGGTTAAGGGCCGGAGAGGGGGAGCAATTTTAGCCTTTCCTCTGAATACAGTTTCTCACTTTATATATGGAAAGTTAACTCGGTGTAAGAATGCCAAGCAAAGGAAAAGTGTATTTGATCAACGCACCAAGAGAAGAAAGGAGAACATTTTAAATTGTATACTCTTTTATTAGATGAACCTCAGAAAAGGTCCATTAAGTAGTACCTGAAAGCATTTATTTGACATCAACTAAGCACAATCTTGCCAATACCATGCAATGGCCACAGTAAATATTTGGGATCAATTTGAGTGCCATAGACCATCATCAATAGCAGGCTCACAACTTCACCATTGCATTAGGTTGAAGAACAACATGCTACAAAGAATTCAAGAATAAATACCCTTTAAGAAATGCACTAACAAAAGATTATTGTGGCTAGAAAATAAGTGTATGCATAAGAGATGTTACCTTGACCTGTGTCCGATTGTATGTGTAGGTAACATGTATGAGCCCATCCATAGACTGGATCACGGCAGGATACGAAAATTCCATACCTTTGGTATCCTCTAGTGTCATTACTTCATCCCATGAATCACCGTCGTTTGAGGAGACTGCAATTTTGAGTGTTCCTCTGGAGAAGGTGTTGTAGGCAAGCAATACTCTTCCATCCTTCATCTTAACTCCATCGATTCCTACAGGTGTGCCGTCCAGAGGTTAAAAGTGAAAGATAGCAAATATTCTTTGAAAACTCATAAGCATGTCTTAGAACTTTCTGAAACACCAAACCATCAATTGATGGTCGCTACAGGGCCTTTCTAGATGAAGGAAGTTTATCTTCTGGCCTCCTCAACAACGAGGGACGCATTCAATTAAACTCCACAAGCATCTAAATAAGTGCCCACCAGGATTTCCTGGTGGGTGGAGTCATGCACCCACAACTCCACCACCACACTGATGATGCTTTTGTGGTCTTCAACAAACCCTTTAAATATTATTACTGTTACAAGGTTATTGAATCATGCAGAAAGCTTATTAGGCTCACCAGAATTTGGGTTTGGAAGCTCAGTCTCATGGACATAACTCCATGTCACACCTTCATCAACAGAATCAGCCATACAAACACGCCCTATTGTATCAAATGATCGCAGCAACACTTTCGAATAGTTCCATTGTCTGTCCGGTAGGGAACTGGCTGAATCACCCCAAGCGGTTGACCTTCAACACATATAGGGCCATACTTCCTCCATGTCCGCCCAGCATCTTTCGTTACCTTAGTTGATAAAAAGTTGTTAGAACATAGAGCCATGTTGCACAATGCTACATATGAATTTCTGAAAGAAATGAAACATGTGACTACCTCAAGCCATGCACCCCAAGAATTCCAACTTTCAACTGATGATCCACACAGTAGGCGCCCATCTTCAAGCAAGAAAGGCTGCATTGGAGAAGTTGTCATCAGGTTCCATCTTACTATGAGAAAATATACATCATAATGGAAGGGATAGAAAACTAATGGAAACTTGTTCTAAGATGTGAAGTAAAGAAAAACACCACATTTATACATGCCTTATTCTTAATAGGACCAAGTATACCCGGAGGTAACTGCTCTCTCTGTGACCAGGTTACACCGCCATCTAACGATCTTTTCATGGCACCGCTCCACCTGAACAAGTAATGTTCATTATCCGATCATTACATTCCTTCAATCAGAGGAGTTGATAGTCACAAATAAAAAAGTCTTACTTCTGAACTTCTTGACCAATCTTGTAGAATAGAAGCAGCTCACGAGGGGGAAGTTGAAACAAAACAGGATTCCACATGGGCACCCCATCTTGTTCATCAGCCACCACGGAGGATGCCAGTGACCATCCTATACAAATGTAGTATTCCAAGTAAGAACTGATCTTCTAGGTACAGAAAACAAAAGTATATTGGATGGGTTGAACGCACACTATATCTCTGTAACCAGATTTTGACATCCGAAGCACCTTCCCTGGATCCACCAAAATATGCTACCAAAAAGTTTTCTTTGTCAATCTGAAAAGTAAAATTCACATGAGAGCAATTCCAACTGTCTTCAAAATGCCTACATCTGAAGGACATACACCTGACCTGTACAATAGTAGAAGCATGGCAGCTACTGAAAGGGGCACCTCCAGAAGGAAATGTGAGTTCTTCTTTCACAGCGCACCACCTAGACGTCACATTTGTAGTCATGTTGATAATGCTTTGGGTGTCCTCTTCCAAATTTTGTCCAACTTTTACCTTGCTGTCAATCAGGTCAGCGATGAAGTCCAAAGATGAATGACTAAGCCTATTGAACATTAAAATGTAAAATCTAGTTTCATGAAGCTGTAAGAAGCAAACTAGAACTTACTCCTGAACAAGTGCTGAATTGGGGCCGATCTCAAGCAACGACCTAGCAGACGCTATGGTGAAGCTGAAAGGTTTGTTGTTGGAGAAGATTTTATGTATTGAGATGGAAATAAAGAGGAGCACAGAAAATAGCAGGATGAAGGGTATGGCGCTCCACACGTATTGTAAACTCATCCAAGTGTGTTCAAATACAAGGCTGAAACAGAGTAAAGTTAAAGATAAGTAAGCCATATAAGATGCCTTTGCAATACCATGTACAACATGTCCACTGGACCACTAGACTAGTTTTCAGAATTGCTTTAAGGAACAGAAGACTGCAGACTGCCAACAATTTCTTTTCTTAGGATCTCAGATACGCCCTACCGTAACAGGGGAAAAAACAACTACTGTATATCCTACAAGTGGATTCTCCCCATCACATTACAACTAATTAGAACTGGCATAAGAAAAAGCATTCATGTTCTAGGAAATGAACGAACATTATGCATTACTGGCAGCGGAAATCACACTCACTGCTTCACATGCAGTGTGGCACTGCACTAAATCACTTTGATTGAGCACCAAGAATGTCGTTCTCATCATCTCAAAGAGGAAAGAATCGAAGATTTCAACAGGGAGACAGATATCGACCCGACGACCCTCCAAGGCTCCACCTACTGCGAAGACCCTCCCCGAAATAATCGCACCCACTTAGCCATTTAGGCCTACATCACTCAATTATATATTAAAAATGGACCAACAAAACGATTTAAATGAGGAAAGGGTCAGAGGGGAGGGATCACCAGACCAACAGCTCAGAGCCCAGAGAAATCGGCGGCCTTACGCCCACGGCTGGCTCGAGCGTTGGTCGGCCGGCGGCGCTGCAGCTGCAGCTAGCAAGTTGTGGAAGCGAGGCGGTCGCTTCGCCGGCTCCGGCTCCGGCTCCGAATGGGGTTGCGCCGGTCGCTGCGGTTCGGGGCGGCGTTGACGGCTATGGTTCGGGGCAAGACGCGGGCAGCTACGCCGCGGTGACAGCTCTCTAGTCGCGTCTGTGGGTCAAGCCGCGGACACAGGAATGAATGATGATGGTGGAGAGACTTCAGAGCACATACTCCCTCTCGTCGACGTTTTGGATTTTAGTATACTCATTTTATAGAAAATACAGGACATTTAAATCTCCAAAATAAATTTGTTAAAAACTTTTTCAAAAGTATGTAAAATAAATAAATTCTATTTTTAAAAATAACGAGCAGGAAATGTACTTACATGTATATCATTCTTGTCTCTATGACAAATAGGTTACCTTTTAGGGTTTGAATCTAGATTTAGCAGGCTTTAGACTTTATGGTTTTAGGGTTCTTTAGTGTTTAATGTTTAGAGTTATGTTTAGTTTTAGGGCGTTTTAGACAATTTTTTCACGTATAGTCGTGAGAAGCAGCTGTTGTGGTAGAGACCGCAGAGGGAGACGAGGGAGTATACTCAAGAACAGGAGGTAACACTTTTAGTGAAAAAAAAAAAAATAACAGGCAGGACACTGTTTTAGTTGCAACAAATAGGTTACCTTTTAGTTTTTGCTAAAAAATAACGAAGCTTTTTAAAAATGGGTAACGAGGTGCAAAAAAAAAAAAAAATAACTCCCTTAGTTTAAAACGATCTAGCACGCACTACTGGCCTTTTGCTTTTCAAAAAAGGAATTTTTGAAGGTTTTTCATTCTATGGGAAAAAAAACCTACTGCTTTTGGAACAAAGGAAAATCAAATTCCCTTCCGTAGGAAAGGAAGTGAGTTGTGTGCATTTTGGAGGAAAAAAAAATCCACCGAGAGTCAATGGAAATCTGGCCAGCGTGCGGGGTGCTCTCTCTGCCTCCGGTGTCTGCTCTGGCTTGCATGTTTTTCTTTCCCTCTCTCCACTGCTCACCATGCACGGTAGATAGTAAAAGATGTTGTAGTTGTGGACGGAGGGAGCAGTTGATGAATTTAATTAAATAACATATAATATGCCAAGCGGCTTCATGCTCCTAAACCACTTTAGCATATAGTGACGATGACTAATTTGTTATTTAGAGACGTGTCAAGATCTTTCCATATTCTGCGATCCAAACAGCTCAAAGTCGAATTCCTATGTTTTGGAATCCTGTGGCTATTACGCTTTAAGCTCTACCCTATTCCTCCATTTTTTTTTTTTTTTCTCGCTTTTGCATTCCTTTGTTCCAAACAAAAAGTATTGTTTGGATTGGAAGTAGAGGAACAGGTTGGGTGTCGCAGCCTCAGAAAACAGTCGGACACCGAGTATTTTTTTTTTCGAACGTGCATTGCAGTTTCACGAAGAGAGTTTTAAGCTACAACACGCACACAGCCATAAACACAAACCGAAAAATAAAAACATCAAGAATCTAAGGATTATCGACGACGGCCCCCGTGCAACATGGGATTGTGATTACGGAAAACTAGGCGACATGCTAAGAGGAAATGAGGAATGCCTCACTGCCCCTCCTCTTCGGGCCGACCAAATTCGATTCCGGCCACCGGGCCAAAGCCATCACCGAAGAGCACCTGCATAGCCTCTTCCTTGGTTGGCGCCGCGGACCCGAAAAAGGCCTCCGCATTAACTGGCGGCAAAGATCCAAGTCACCCCGGCTGGGGATGCGTTGCAATGCCCATCTTATGCAAGAACACCGTTTGCGCTGGCGTCGCGATTTGCCGCGGGGTTTGGCGGCCAGGCGGGGAGCTCCGGCGGACGAAGTGTTGCGCGGTGTCGCGGTCTGCGCAACCGACCCGCCTGGATCGGTGGGGAGTCCAACGGGATGCACACACGTTCCGAATCTGCTCGGCGATAGTCACGTTCGAGGACCTTGGCGGAGAAGCCACCGTCGTGGTGACCTCACCGACCTCAGACGCCATAGCATCCTCGAAGGTGAGCTGAACCATGTGTGGAGGTGAAGGGGGTCCAGCACCACCTGGGCCTCCACCACAGAGACGAGCGCGTGGCGACAGATACAAACTCTGCTGACACGGAGCATTCTCTGTTGACAATAAGTCGATAATAACATATGAGTACTTCAATCGTAGAAAAAGGCTGAAGATCAGTTACGGTTACAAACTCATTAGCGGTCAACGTTGTTTGGATTTTATTTTAGTTTTGAAATGTAGAATGGCATCATACTATGGGGTACTATGGAATTTTACAAATTTTATGTTTATGTAAGATTTTTTATTATGTTATATAGATTGAAGGCATCATAGAATGGGGTATCAATTAAATTTTACTTTTAAAAAATTTTAGTATTATTATTAGTACTATTTCCAACACCCCTACTTTAAATAGTATTTTACTAGAACTAAATCAATTTAAAAGGTCATTAATCTCAATTATTGTATGGTACTCCCTCCATTCCAAATTATCAGTCACTTTAACGTTTTTTATTCATCCATCTATTTAGTTAATTGATAGATCATATTATCGTGATATAATAAATTTTTTATCTACAATCATACAATATACTATAAATTTTGATACATGATATATGATCAACATCTTTTTCAGTTGATATAAAATTTGACAGTCCCGTAAGGATACAGATTCGGATACTAATAACCTTGCTAACAACTCATTTGGTTGCACTCTCCACATGACCTAGAGGGTAAAATGGAACTCTTTGTGGGATATATTTTTGAATGCTAGCGTGCCAATCTTTTGGGACAGATGCAGCGTATGTTAAAATGTACTTAGTTGCAAACGTTTCTTCAGCAACAACCAAGAAGCAGAATAAAATCAGGTAATCTAGCCTGTACTGTGTAAAGGTCATACAAAGCCGGTGTAGAAAGTTTAAGTGCCTCCAAGCTCAAAGTTGCAAACCATGATCTTCCCATAGTTGCGGATTCACTTCATCGTGGCACCAGGTTTAATAACGACATGCTACAAGGCATTCAAGAAAACTCTTTAGAAAATTCAGTATTGACAGAAAAACACGATTGCTGTGAAGATTACTGTGTTATTATGCATGAATCAGGGAAATCACCTTAATCTGAGTCCGGTTGTATGTGTATGTCACATGTATGAGCTTATCCATGGTCTGGATTACTGCAGGATATGAAAACTCCATACCACTGGTATCCTCAAATTGTCATCACTTCGTTCCAAGAATCACCATCATTTAAGGAGACTGCAAGCTTGAGCGTTCCTCTGGAGAAGGTGTTGTAAGCAAGCACCACCCTTCCATCCTTCATCTTAACTCCATCAATACCTTCAGGTTTCAAGTCTGGAATTGTAAATAGAGGGTAGCAAACATTTTCCGCAAATTCGTATGGATGCCTTGAAGGCTTTAGGGAACTTCACCGAATTCGGGTTTGGAAGCGCAGTCCCTCGCACAAAACTCCATGTCACACCTCCATCAAAGGAATCAGCCATACAGACCCGGCCTATTGTCTGAAATGATCTCAACAGCACTCGAATAATCCCATTTGCAGTTCGGTAGGGAACTGGCTGAATCACCCCCAAGTGGCTGTCCTTCTATATATATAGGGCCATACTTTTTCCATGTACGTCCGGCATTTTGCGTAACCTTTTGCTACTAAGGATTTGTCAGAAGACAGAGCCATTATGCAAGAAACACTAGCTGTTACTTCCTAAGTCGTTTTAGCTTTGTCCTAAGTCAAGCTACTCGAGTTTTAACCAAGGTTTTATTACACTACAGAATATATGTTGATAATGAAATTATTTTTTATAAACATGGTCAAAAAGACAAGTTTGAACAGATTAGCTTCTAAATGATTTATAAAAAATTCTTTAAAAAAATGATTTCTCAAAGAAAGAACAGAGGGCCATCCGGATACCTCAAGCCATGCACCCCAAGAGTTCCAACTCTCAACTGATGATCCACATAGTAGGCGACCATCTTCAAGCAAGAATGGCTGCATTTAGAATTTAATTAGTTTTGCAGAAAACATAGCATCCAAAACTGCTATGCTATGATGTGACACAGAGCAAAAGGAAACAAATTTTGACATGCCTTGTTCTTAATTGGACCAAGGATACCAGGTGGCAGCTGCTCTCTTGGTAACCAGGTTAGGCCGCCATCCAGGGACCTTTTCATGGCACCACTCCACCTGAATGAGTTATAGTTAGCCTCAGGTCGTCCAATTCATGTATGTCTTTGCTCAGCCTGGTCTATCAGAGATAAGGGGCCGAGATCATAAACAAAGGCCATACTTCTGGACTTCTTGGCCAATCTTGTAGAAGAGAAGCAGTTCACGAGGGGAAGCTGAAACAGAACAGGGTTCCACATAGGCACCCCCAATTGTTCATCGGCCACTACTGGAGGATGCCAGTGGCCATCCTAAAATGTAAGCTTGTTAGTAAAAACCAAATCCTAATCTTATAGGTGTAAAAAAATACTGAAGTATGTATGATACTATGATGAATTGAACCCACACTATATCTCTGCAACCATATTTTGACATCCGGAGCACCTTCCATAGATCCACCAAAATATGCCACCAAAAAATTCCCTTCATCAATCTGCTCGGGCAACCTTCATATGTGAGTGATTTTCATGTCTTCTTTAAAATGATAACATATCCAGAGGCCATGTACCTGTACAATAGTGGAAGCATGACAACTATTGAAAGGGGCACTCCTAGCAGGAAATGTGAACTCTTTCTTCACGATGCTCCATCCAGATGTCGCAACTGTAGTAACGTTAGTAATGTTTTGGGTGTTTTCTACCAACCTCTGTCCAATGACGACGTTTCTGTAATTCAGGTTAGCCACAAGCACATTGGTTCAAATCTGAAGCCTACTAAAACATAATCAAAATCAAAATCAAAACAGGAAATAGATAGTACAAAGCTGACTCAGGCTGTTGAAAGAAAAATCAGAACAGTACATACTCGTTAACAAGTCTCGAATTGGCGTGGATCTCATGCAATGACCTAGTGACCAATGCTGTGAAGTTGAAAGGTCTCTTGGTTTGGCAGATCTTATGAGGTGAATCAAAAGTGACGAAAGCGTAGAAGAGCAGTACGCACGATATAGCGTTCCATACTAGCTGTAGCTTGCTGGTACTGTGAGTGGTAAGCATTGCCTTACACAGGTTCTGTTCCTACAAAGTTGCATTGTTTTAATTTTGAAGATCAGCAAGTTTATAGGTACAGTCCCACAGAACCTACAAAATTGAATAAACTTGTACACAACAGAAATTACAAAGCAAGATATCCATACACCAAATGTAGAACCATTACAAAATTAGAATTTTACTTCAAGGAAGTAGAGTGGCAAACTTTTTTTGTTCTTAGGCATTCCACTGCAATCATACTAAAGAAGAAAAATTCACTTTCGTGCTTGAGTAATCACTCATCTGAACCAACCCATAATCCATACAAAAGAACAATTATCACATGCTTCTGTATAAAAGATCCGTATCAGTACAGGAGAGACACTATCTGTCGGACGTCCTGCAGCATATAATAATTTGTAACTTTAATGGACCCAATTTTGTAACTCACTCATATGGCATGCCAAAAAAGGAAGAGAGAAAAAACTACACAAAGAACCTGTAAATGGTGCGAATTTTTAAACAATTTGTATGTAGCGTAGCCAACTGTAAGTAAATTAAACTGATTAACTTGCAAAATTCGATCAACAGCAGTTCGTAGGACATGCTACTGATAGAACCACGCACCTAACGGAACCGTTAAGATCTGCACGACAGCCTGCGTAGGCACCAAAATCTGCAGCCGATAGAACCGCGCGCACTGGATACCATACGGCATCGGACCAAAAAAACCAAAATGCTCAACCCAGTGCTGTAAAAAAGGACGGGATGAGAGGGAGGGAGAGCACCTTCTGACCAGAGCAGTCGAGCGGGATCGGGAGCGGCGGCTCGGTGGCAACGGTGACTTGGTGATTCCGCGGCGGCGCTAGTGTGGGGTTCCTGAGAGCAGGTAGTACTAAAAAAATACTGGAGAGTAGATAGGAAATGATTATAGCGAGGGATTTGAATACTGTTTTTTTTTAGCTTTTACCTACTCCCTTTATCCTAATTTTTTTTTTTTTTTGGTTTCCATGACACAAGTTTGACACTCATAGGAAACACATGCAATATTTATATCTTCAAATAAATTTATTAGAAAACTAAATTCAAAAAATATTGACACTCGTAGGAAACACATGCAATATTTATATCTTCAAATAAATTTATTAGAAAATTAAATTCAAATATATTTCAATGATACTAATTTTATATCACAAATATTAATATTTTTAATATATATTTTTGTGAAAGTCGTTTCTCGGAAAGCAAGAATAAGTTATTTTTATTTGATTTTATTAATTATAATTGTGTAAGAGAGAAACATTTCCTCCATCTTCTTCTTCTTAATATGGAGACGCGCAAACCTTTGCGTGATCGAGAAAAAAACTTAGAATCTGCAAAAACTTATTTTTTGACTGATAAGTAACCTAAGAATTTTCTCTAAAAAGTGACGCAAAGAGAGGTTTACAGCAATCCCATCTGTGCGATGCCAGACGTTATCTGAGGTCTGACTGAGGTCTGAGCTTCCCCGCTGCCCTTCTCTGCGTCAAGGCAAAAATCACGCGCCTTCTTCCTGCTGGCATTGTCTCTATCTGGGTGCTGCTACAGTATTCCCTCTTCTGAGTGTCTCTGTAACTTAGATATTGCTCGCATTATACAACTAAGAAGACCAATTCATTCCAGTGAACAAAACAAAAGGCTAATGATGCTGATGCCATGGTAGATGGTACTCTTCTTATCTAAAGAGCCAAGAATCCGAGTAACGATCCACCCAACAATTCTCCTACCAGATGCACTGTTCACACACATCACTTATCCTGGGCACCAAGATTTATTATCCATAGTTTTCAGGACCTCAACTGTGGTACAAGATCTCATTTGGATTGACACTAAAAGTGCTTCTACCACAAATTCGTTGGGGTTTCCAGGATAGTGAACTACATAGACACGGTGGGAATGCTTATTGATGATTTGATGAGTGGTTGAATGATCTGATTAGAGAGCGGCGATGCACTCGATCTCAATCCTAGCATTCAGCGGCAGCGCTGCCACTTGGTAGGTTGAACGTGCAGGTGCAGGTGCCGGGAAATCTGCAACAGGAACGCAAATATCTTCAGATAAAAGCAAAAACAACGGTTAAGGATATGACATCGAGAATCTGATTATGGTAATCTGAACTAAACACTTTCACAGCTCCGTGGTTAAAGAAAGGAATGACATCACTAGGAACAGGAAGGGTAACACAGCCCAAACGTACATTTGCCATAGACCTCGTTCACTTTCTTGAAATCCTGCAGATCAGCCAACCTGCGGGTACAAGAATAAAATCACTGAATCACGCCTGGAGAGATCAAAATATCTTGAGCAAAACAGCCTTGACCGATGTAAGGAACATGTGCTTACATGATTGTAGTCTTCACAACTGAAGAATAGCTAGCACCACTTGCTTTCAATATCTCACCCATGTTCTTCATAACCTGTGACAAAGAGAGTACATTACAGCAGACACCAGGCTACTTTTCTCAACTCAAACTTGCAAAAGACAACTTATGTTCCTGCAGAATGTCATACAGGATATTCCATTTCTCCATTTAGCAGATGCGATTCATTATCAAAGTTCTGAACTTATGTTTTAACAGAGATGTCTGAAATGCATATTTTTATGCCAGATCAATAGATACTGTGAACACTGAACAACTGAGAAACTGAGTCACAAATGATACATATTCACATCTGGGAATCAGTTTTCACCTGCTCTGTTTGCTCCTCAACATTTTCAGAGACAAACTTCCCGGTCTGAAAACAGAAAGGTGCATTAGTTGTGTCATTACCTACAACTAGCAAACTAGCTGATAAAAAGTGATGTAGAAAAAAACCAACAAAATGGTAGAACAACAGTCCAAAAGCAAACCTCAGGATTCAATCCAAGAACTCCAGAAACAAACACAAGATTGTTTGCTTTGATGGCCTGAGAATAAGGGCCTAGTGCGGCGGTGCCTTCTCTGTCTGAACAGCCTCCTTTAAACCTAAACATAATTGCCCAAAATTGTCATTATAGCATATGAAATGGTCCGAGATGTTCAAACTCTATTTTTTAGACTTCCACCTCAAGAAAGAACCAGGTTGTTTAGTTGTTGAACAACATTAACTCGCAAACTCATAAAACCATGTTAATTATGTTTTTGGGTATGTTGTTCCCATGAAAACATCAGGTCAGGTGAGCAATTGTGGTTTGGCTCAACTGTATTTTCACACTGTGCTCCAGTTGCTTGCGTGAATCTCTATGCCACTGAAATTTAATTTCGCGATTCTCAATGACATACAAGGGATTGCGAAAATTTTCAGCGCATAATATACGCTTAATAGCACTTTAAAGAGGTATAGGACTCTTCTAGCAAACTGTCACTACGGAATACTAGTGATCATTCAGCACTTGTGAGAGTAGTTTCTTACATAGAACCATGTGTATCCCATCATCCCAGGTTCCCAACCTATATGAACACCATAAACTTAACACATTCAGCAATCCACTAATCCTCTTGGTATCATAAAGTAATCCTCATTGCTTTGCTTTCCCTGTCGAAAATTAAATCATTATTTATGCTTATATTGGACCTTGCTGGTGTCATACGCACTGAACGAGTGACCACCATCCAGCTCAGCAATCTAAACCTTTTTTTTAATTTATTATTGGTTAACGATTAGTAAGCTTGCACTTCACACTGCATAATGCAAACTTTATCACCTTTTCATCAAGACAGAAAGTGTCAACCGGAAAATTCAGCATTTCACATACGTAGCTAATTATTGCCATGGATTGGCTGCCCCTACAATCGAATCGCTGCAGCAATCAGTCCTCCGTTTCAAAATGAAGAAAGGATGGCTAAATTCGCAGCTTCGCATTACAAACAATACATATTTCCCACGATACGACTGAGATAAACAGTAAGTGCAAGTAAACCACTAACAAGCAACCCGCGCGTCTGTAAGCGGAAGGGGAGCGGGAGGCGTACCGGTGGCGGAGGTCGAGAGGGACGCGGCGACAGGGCAGCGGCGCCCCTGGAGAAGGATAAGGAGGAGCGGGAGGAGGCGGCGGCTCCGAGCCTGACGGAGATGGGCGCCGCGGCCGGGGAGGTGGCGGCGAACCTGAGACGGCGGCGGCGCTCCACGCCATGGCTAGAACCCTACCAGTTGCCGAGCACGGGCGACGGCGTCGGGACTCGGGGAGGTGGGTGGGTGGGTGCGAGTGCGATCGCTCGCGTGAAAAATGCTTGGGCTGCTGTACTAGTAGCAGTAGTGACGACTGACCAGCGCGGCGGATTTGTTCCTGGTCCTATTCCGCTTTCGAGAGGCTTTTGAAACGTAGTAAGTGTTGGGCCTAAACTGTTCCTGGGCTGGGCCAGGAAGAGACACTTCGTTCAAATGCAAGAAATTGCATTCGTACCGAAATTTGCACAGTGGAGTTCAGATTTTAGTTGCTTGCTGAGATTTCTACAGTACAGTAGACATTCGCAGGAGCAGCATGCAGATGTTCACTAGTGCAGTCGCACGACGATGCAGGAGATGTCGTCCTTGCTGCCCCGCCGCACGGCCTCGTCGACGAGCCTGACCGCCGCCTCGCGGGCGTCCTCGATGGCCCGAGCCTCGTCCACCGCCTCCTGGTTCGACATCACATTCCACAGGCCGTCGCTGGCAAATGAGCAGCTCGGCGCCGTCGCCGACGTCCTCGATGAACACGTCCGGGTCCGAGCTGATGTGCTCCTTGAGCGACCGGTCCCCGAACGCGCGCGCCATGGCCAGCTGCGCGTCCACGCGAGGGACGTCTCCTGCACGTACGCATCGTCGTCGTTAACAAACAACAATGGATCGTCGTGTCGTTTTCTTCGTGCAATAATAATGCAATCGATCGAGCCCCGTTCCGTGAGGCGTTACTACTGACCGTGGATCTCGGTGACGAAGCCGCCGCGGGCCTCGATGGCGCGGCGCTCACGGAGCGGCTCGTGGTCCACGGACAGCTGCCTGGCCGTGCCGCCCGCGTCGCACAGCACGGCGCGGAGTCGCCCACGTTGGCCACCACCAGCTCCTCGCCGTTCACCAGGATCGCCGTCACCGCCGTCGAACCACCGCGCCGCCGCGTGCTCCCCTCGCCGTCGTTGTCGCCGTCCGCCTTCGTCTTCTTCAGCACCTTCCGGTCCGTGCGGTGGTACGCGTGCCGGATCGCCTCCATCGGGTCCGTCCAGAAATCGAAGCCCGGCTACCGAGGAGCTAGCACGCGTCAGCAAAAGAACATCGATCGGCCTGAACTGCTAAAGAAATGAGCATGTTTACAACTTTACTTGGTTGAGGATGTTGTCGAAGAGGTGCTCGCGGAGGTAGGTGGCGACGTCGGCGCCGGAGTGGCCGTCGAAGACCGCGAAGAGGCCGACCTCGTTGCCTTCGTCCAGCTGCCGGAACTCGGCCACGTGTCGGTCCTCCATTCCGTGCGGCATCCGGCCCTCCACCAGGTGGAACCCGTAGGTCACCTTCCGGCGCCCCGGCGCCGTCTTGCTCTTTGCCTTTCCCTGTCCCACACACCGCCTCGTCCGCGACCGCATGGCCATGGTCGCCGCCGCTCTCCTCCTCCTCTCCGGCCGAACAATAATACCAGAACCCACACAAGTTATTATTATTTACACGAAACGTGCCGGATCCCCGCCCGGCGAAGACAGGAATCTCACCTTGTGTTGCCGCAGGGAGGCCATGTCGTGGCTGCTCAGTTTGATCGAGCTCTATCAACTTCTCTTCACGTACGTACTATCACTGACGGGAACTAGTAACCTCAGGTACAGAGGATTACCCTCACCGTCTCCTGGTTATTTATACCGATCGAGAGGTGTCGCGCTGAGTTCACCATCATCATTCATCAGCGTGTTCTTCCCGTGACTTCGTGGTAGCCTGCTGAGGGCTTCTGGCCTTAAGCGGCGGCGGCGCGCGACACGTGGCGCTCTCCCGCGGTCGTGGATGCGCCTCGTCGGAGCACCTAGCGGCCATCGTCATGGAGTGGCTTTTTGGGGCCGGGCTAGGCGGTCGCTCGCTTATGTCCACACGCTCACGGGCGGGCACGATTGCAACTCGCTGCGGTTTAACGTTGTAAATTAGTTTTACTAGAAAATCTATACATATCAATGGAAAACAAATGAGAGAAATAATACATATGTATTTATGCTTTATCATTTTTATAAAATCCCAAGTCTATAATTTATTTATTATATTGAGAACTCATAAAATATGTAATTCTAATATCTAGTGCAAAGATATATATTCGTAAAAAATACGTGAATGGTAATGAACAACGGACGATGCGGCGAGCGGACTTGCAACCTTTACACTGCTCGTAAACACCACCCCCATGCTCCATCAGGTTCCGTTGCCTGCACGGACAGGCACGCCGGTCCGCTTGTCGGCCAGGTGCCACTACGCCTCGGTGTCTCAGTCGGCCGTCATAGATCCCCGGTGCACGTGCCCGAGATCCCCTCGCTGAGCCCATGCCATGAGCCAATGACCATGTTGAGGTGTGCCCGTGGTCCATCAAGTCCCGGGCGTGCTTGCCAATTTGAGCAATAAGCAATAGGCCGAGGGGAAACCGGTCTCCCCGTGATTATCCTAGGACTCTTTTTAGGCCTATTGACGTAAAAGGCATTATGGCACACACAAAAAAAAAGGTGGACAAGAAATTTTATCTCTTTTATTAGTAGGTATAGATATGTTTAGCTATGGGTCTAGAGCCTAGACTAGACACACTAATAACATATTTGTTCTAGGTACTGAAAAAAAGTAAAGTATAGAATAAAGATCTACTCCCTTCATATCACTAATAGAATAGGTTTTGGAAAAGATTTAGGTTAAACATTAGAAACATAAATCATGAATAACTTTTAAATCGTTAAGTTTAGAAAGGTCTTGAAAAAATACTTTCACAAAAATATACATATATAACTTTCTAATAATTTTTTTTTATAGAAAAAGAAGTTAAAATTGTGCTTTGGAGACCGTGTCACTATCCTAAACGCCTTCTAATAGTAATACAATGGGAGTATTTATTAATTTTGGGTGATTCAATAGTATATGTGGAAGAGAATACTCTAAAACAAGAATAAAAGAACAAGGAAGAGTGGGGACCAACAAATTGAGGAGCATGGGCCGTAAGGTTGATCCATTAATATCAATTAGCATATCTTCAAGAGTTTAGTGAATTAGAGACTACCAAACTCCCTCTTATAGTCTCTGACACTAAATTTGACTAAAAATTTTTTCTCAGAGCTCCTAATCCCATGAAACCAAATACAATTTCACGGGACTAAGAGCACCTCAACTCTACAAAGTTAAGAGTCTTTGGCTAGTGTTCAGCTACAGAGCCTTGCCAAGCATCCCCTAAATAAACTATAGTCCAGTAAGCTTTTTAGAACGCTGAAACCGGACTTTTGCCAAACTTGTACAACTATAAACTAATGGGATCCCTAAACTAATAAAGCCAAGAGTTCAGCTCAAACTGTTCAAAGGGCTGAATGAGTTTACTGTTCAAGGGCTGGATTTGAATTCATTTCAGACCTCGTCACAACGAAATTAAAGCGCCGACGAACACCACCACACCAGTACGTTGATTTTGGGCATTTTGTGCGAGTGCGACACGAGAAATACAGTGAAGTTCCATTGCGCCCAACACGGACCAAAACTAAAAAGATGACAGCAAGCACACTGTATTGTGTATGTATAGTTTCCTTCATTGTACATTGTCGGTGCCAGGAAGATAGAAAATCGTTAATAAGCACAATGCTTTACAAGCTGAGGTCCTCCCTCCTACAGGAGCAGAAGCAGACACATACTACACACTTGTGAATCCTCCAGGCTCCAACAGTCGCCACAGTCGCCGTCCAGGTCCAGCTGCAAGCTCAAGACCTCATTCAACTGGGCCGAAGAACCACATGCTGCAAAATCACAAGGCGTTGAGTCAGGGCCCCTAAAGAAGGCAATCTCTAAAAACAAAAATCACGCAGTTGCTCATCGGAATGGGGAAGAACAAGCAAAGCTACCTTGATCTGCGTCCGGTTGTATGTGTAGGTGACATGCACGAGCTCGTCCATGGTCTGGATCACTGCTGGATAAGAGAACTCCCAACCTTCCGTGTTCTCCAGCGTCAGCACCTCTTGCCATGAGAGAGGCCGTCATCCGCGGAGACGGCCACTTTGAGTGTGCCTCTGGAGACGGTGTTGTAAACAAGCGCCACCCTTCCATCCTTCATCTTGATTCCGTCAATGCCTTCCATGGTGGATCGGAGTTTTGTCATATCAAACATTGTTCAGATTAAATGAGGAGTGTATATATATGAAACAATATATCCGGAAGTCAATTCAATTTCAGAGGAAACTTGAATACCGGAATTTGGGTTTGGAAGCTCAGTCTTGCGTGCAAAACTCCATCTTAACCCCTCCATCATAGGAATCAGCCACGCATACCCGACCGATTGTTTGGTAAGACCTCAGCAACATACGTCCAGTCCCATTTGTGGTACGGTAAGGGACTGGTTGAATCACCCCCCAAGTGTCTCACCTTGGACGAATATAGGACCATATTTGCTCCATGTCCGACCAGCATCTTCTGTTACCTACATTGTTCACACAAACTTAGGACCATGATACATGATCACAAGAAAATACTACTTTTCACCCTTTTAAGACATTCTGTTGTTACCTCCAAGCCATGCACCCCAAGAGCTCCAACTTTCAACAGATGACCCACATAGTAAGCGCCCATCATCAAGCAAAAGGGCTGCACAGATAACAGTTTAATCAATAACTTGTAGGATGCATAGAATATTAAGTTGATAAAATGGTTATAAAGTGGAGTGCTGTTTCTCTGACAATGGGTTTCTTGTCAGATATGAAAGCCTTCCTCAACCTTAAAGATAGCTTTGCTTACGCGACCCTCAATTTGTACAAGCTTCTACCCAGTCCCAAAGTTTGTGATTACTTAATAGTTAATACTCCCTTCGGTTTTAAGTTGTCCTGACATGCCATATTCAAATTCGGATGGAGTAATCTCTTTTGATTCCAAATGTAAATATGTAAGTCATTTAGGACATTGACATGGTCTTCAATATGACACTTTTGAATTGCACTTTTTTTAAAAAAAAAGTATAAAATATTTCAAATAGAGAAAGTTATATATGTTGTGAATCTAGTAACATCAACTATATTGATGGGCCAAGATAAAGAGGTTTGACCGATTATAACTCTAATAAAATGATTTGCATTTGGAAGCAGATGGAGTACATTGTGATCTTATTTTAGGGACAGCTGACAAGTTTATACATACCTTATTCTTAATAGGGCCAAGAATACCAGGTGGTAATTGCTCTCTCTCTAACCAGGACATGCCACCATTGAGAGATCTTTTCATGGCACCACTCCAGCTGAACAAGTTATTTCAAGATTATAGCAGATATCATCACAACCTTTTGTTGAATTTCCTGTTCCTTAAAATATTTCTGTTCATTTTTAAAAATGTTTTGAAACATTTGAGGGACAGAACACATGAAGTTCTTACTTTTTGAGGGTGTTCACCAATCTTGTAGAAGAGAAGCAACTCACGAGAGGGGAGCTGAAATAAAACAGGATTCCACATTGCCGTCGCATTTTTTTCTTCATCAGCTACTACTGGAGGATGCCAGTAGCCATCCTAGAGAAAAAATGAAGTGTTAACAACTAGTAACGAGGATCAAGATTCAAACACTGTTCATTGCTTGGAGTCGTGAACCTACACTATATCTCTGTGTCCAGATTTTGACATCAGGAGCCCCCTCTATGGATCCACCGAAATATGAGACCAAAAAATTGTCTTTCTCAATCTACAATAACAGTCACATATAAGAAATCACAGTCATCTTTCCTGACATTACCTTTTCCTTAAAGAAAAGGACATACCTCTACAATGGTAGAAGCATGACAATTATTGAAAGGGCGACCAGCTGCTTGAAATGTGAACTCCTCCTTCACAATGCTCCAACTGGAAGCTGCATTTATGGAGCTGGTGTTCATGTCGTACATGCCATGTTTGATCCGTTTCCCCTGCCTTGCTGTTACTCAGGTCCATGGCATGCTCGAGGATAAATTTCGGTTCCTGCTTCAAGGTAGCAAAATTTGGTCTTAATAGTACTACTTAATCCCTCCTAATAAGGCTACAAAGGGGCGCCAGTTCATTCTTACTCCTGGTTTAATGTAGTGTCATGTGATGATCCAGATGGTGGTAAATAGAGCTGAGGTACTTGCTGAAAAAAGCCCTGAATGGTGAATCGAAAGCTATAAGGAGTATGGAGAACAGCATCAGAGAGGCTGCTATCTTCCATTTGTGTTGCTTGCTCAAACTGCAGATGGTGGTGGGCATCGCTACCTGCAGCATACACGACAAACCATTATCATTCAGTGCTGATTGGAAAATAATAGGAACAGTAGTAATGTGCTCATATATTCAGAGCACTCATGTAGATGAAAGGTTCTGTAATGGAAATTACAAGCAACAAAGCTTCTAGAATCTAGACAATAACTTTCATTGATCAACCTTAGTTAGCAAAAACATATGCATCAGACTGCAGATACAGCTATTTGCAATTACATCCAGATTTGTACTTCTGAAAACATGCCAGGGTCCAGGGCACTATGAAATTGCTTTTCTTGGTGAGATTACTTTCCACGCCCTTGGGAAGCTACTCATCAACTTTTCCCAGCGAAACAGACGTCAAGAAAGGCAGGAGAAAGATCATAAAAATGACGGCAGATATGGTTGAGAACTATCAGGAACCAAGGTTATTCGAAACACCGATCGGGGATCCAGGGGTGGTCTGCAAGAACTTACTAGCCACCGGCGAAACAGCGTGCGGCGTGCAAGGGCCGAAAGGCTGGTCGTAGCGCGGTGGCGAGGAGAGCTCAAGGAGAGATATATCCTGAACGCATCTGGTTCCCCTGCCGCGGCGGCGGCGACCGGAGGCTAGCTTCAAGACATCACTGCGTGCTCTCTCGTCATTTTCTATTCCAACCAAAAACGAACTCGCAGCTGCAGAGCACTAGAGGAGCGGAGCCTCTTGGACTTTGACTTTCACTCACCCCCGAGGCGCCATCGACGGCGACGAGACGGACTGACACGGAGGATGGGCCGGCCCTCGCGGGCCTCCTGCCCGAGATCCGCTGGGCCCTACTGGCCCATGGAAGTCTCGCTTCCCGGCCCAGAAACAACGCCACGTGCAGTGCAGGTAGGTGGTGCCCGGTGCAGCACGCTTCCCCCCCGCAAGTTGAACGATCGGTTACAAACAGTCACCGCGCAGTTGGTCACCCACCGGTCACCGGCTTCCTACACGACCCGCTGCCCGGTGGGCCCCGAGGAGGCCTGGTCCCACCGCGCCCATATCACCTCACTCACGTCACGCGCACCGCAGCGCAGCGGCAGGCATATTTCCTCCGTTTCGTACGGCCTCCCAAAAATCTCAACCCGTCTCTCTCTCTCTTCTCTCTTCTCTCTCCTAACGAAGAGGAGAGAAGAGGGGGCAGGCAGAAGAAAACCTCGCGCGGCGCGAGGGAGGCGCGAGAGGATCGCCGGAGGAGCAGCGGCCGGTAGAGGTGGCGCGCGCCGGGACCGTCCGAGGTGAGCGCTCCGCTTCCCCACGACCGGCCTCGGAATTGGGTTTCGGATCCGCGGATAGGGGCCGCTAGATGCGGTAGCTGGTTCGATCCGGGTTGCGCGGATTTCGCGCTGGATTAGTTGGCGCTCGGATCAGACGCCGGTTGGTCTGTTGTGTGGTTGCGGCCGTAGAGAATCGCTGCGATTGGGTCTCATTGTTGTTTGCGCTTGGTTCGTGTGTGTCACTGAGGGGAGTGAGGATCTGCGTGAGGAACCGGTGTCGGATTTACCGATTTGGCGCTGCTGCTGGTGTTCCAAATTCTGCTCACTGAAATCTCTGGTACTCTGTGCAGTTGATTTTTGTTTAGCTGCTGTTTCTGGGAAGATGCTATATGGCCTAGGGTGCTACTTCATAGGCATTGTCATGTGGAAGCGTGGGAACGCTATTAATGTTCTGGGAGTATTACAATAGTTGTTGTCCTTCTCAAATAAAAGCTGCAGAATCACCATAAACGAACCTGTTACCATGTATGTACACAGTGCCCAAAATGGTTTATGTTGTTTCTCTTCAAATAAACTTGTGTCTTGAAAGTGGAACTATAGTTTACAACTATTGAAGTTAGGAACTTACTCGTGGAATTTCGTGAATGTTTTTTTAATGTGCATGTGTATTTGACCCCTTATAATCTGTAGGATCTTATTGCAATCACTGTGAGAATCATTGGAAGGCTTGTTGGTTTGTGGCCTAATATGTGTTACCAAAATTTGGCTGGCAAAAATTCCGATGGCATCTGATAATTGCTAAATTCTGTGTCTACTAGACATATCGCAAATTCACAACAAGGCTGGCTGGGCACAAACCAAAACAAGCCTTTTTTATTTTAGGCATCATTGTTGGAGTTGTATTGTTCTGATTGTAGAACTGACATGGCTTTACAATTGGAATATCTACCCTGTATCACCATTTATGAAACATAGACCTAAAATTGAGTCATGATTGTTGCTATTTTTGGTTCACTCGAACACACTTTGCTACACCTGATCTGAGTTAGTCAAAGTCAGACTTTCCACTGTAGTATTCTTTTGTTGACACACTTGTGAAGGAATACGGCCTTAATGCAAAATGCAAATCAGCACTTTGAAATGCAAAGATGCCTGTTGTTCATATTATTTCCTAGAGGTAATCCTGCATGCATCATACCAAGAAGGTGATATAATTCTGCTGCTTCAGTCATATTAGTTTGTATCTATTTTTTTTTTCCATTCGAATTTAGGTGCAATGAGATATTTGGACCTGTATAGCTATATTGAGCAACCTATGTATACTTATGCTATTCAAATTTGCTCATTCAGATGGAGTACATATCCCCTGAGAGAAATCTGGAGGGGCTTGTGGATCCTGGGCCATTATTTGGAGACCAAGGTGGCAGCCTGTTGGACCCACTTTGGTTTATCAAAAGGAGGAATTCCACAACATGAGTCTCAACACTGGATCATGGACTTTTTGGTTGACCGGCTGATGCAATCCCGTATTTATCTACAGATTCTCCGCCCTTCATGAATGATCAAATCACTAGCAATGTTATGAAATCTGCTTCAACTAGTCCAGAATCTTTGATGAAACAACCTCAAAGAACCTCTTAATATAGAATCTGATGTACAGAATGATGCTGCTGAACAAAATGTTCACAATAGTAACTCTGAAGAGCAGATCACTTCTCTTGGTTATGATGTACATCAGAACACAGAAGTGATTGGTGCAGTGTTGCCTCCAAAGCTTCAAGAAAGCAGTGGTAATGATATGTCAAACTTTCAACCAGAAGCTTCATATTCTGATTCCTACCATGGTGACTCTTTGTTAACTGAAAATAGTAGTACTTGATTTACCAGCTTAACAATAGTGGTGCTCCTGATGATGATATTCCAAACTCTCCTGCACTTCAGATGGAAAATGAGGAGATGGAAAATCTACATGAGACTTCTCACAATGAAAACAATGTGGGTCAGAGGATGATCAGATGATTGGTAGGAAACCTTGCCCCATGAATGGTCAAGACAATGAGAAGTTTAACACTTCAGCTGTGCCTCCCTCTTGGGAACAGACAGAGCAGAAAAATCCTGGTACTAGAAATGGAAGCTCAACTCCAGACAATCAATTTGATTCTCCTCGGATAGGTTTGCAAGACTGGAAAGGGACACACCATCTCCAGATGGGGAGAGCATCCCCGAAAAGGTTTGCAAGACTGGAAAGGGATAACCCATCTCCCCAGATGGGAGGATATCTCCTCCAGTTGAAAGTTCACATGCCCATCATTCTGAGAAGATGGAGTCACAATATCGTGCCAAAGATGTGCGTGAGTTAGCTCATTCCTGAAAGCCCACCAGTAAGACATCGGTCGATCTTCTGAAAAGCATGACCCCAGCCGCTTCAAAGAGCCTCTTCAAGAGAGTTGTCTCCACATGCTGGCGGCATATTTCTCCTGTAGAAAAGGAAAAGAAGGAGAGAGTCTCGACATGGTGATGGGTCACCTCAACAAAGATCTGCATCTCCCAGAAGAAGATCTACACCCTCGAAGAAGATCTATAACCCCTCGAAAAGATCTATAACCCCTCGAAAAAGATCTATATCCCCTAGAAGATCCTCACACAAGAGGAGGGAATCACCAAGAAGGGGACTCGCCTAGGAGGGAGGCACTCACCTAGGAGGAGGGAGTCACCAAGGAAGAGATTCACCAAGAAATTCACCAAGGAAGAAAAGATTCACCAAGGAGGAAAGATTCACCAAGGAGGAGAGATTCACCAAGGAGGAAAAGATTCACCAGGAGGAGAGATTCACCAAAGAGGAGGAGGGGACCCCAAGGAGGAGGATAGGTCAAAATCAAGGTCACCTTCAAAAAAACATGATTCCTCTAGACATAGAAAAAGAACATGATAGATCTCGGTCCAGGTCTCCCCACTCAAGGGATCATCACAGGCGACCTCAAGGTGATTCCTTGCCATTAGTAACTATTAAGGCAGTAAGGCTGCTTAAATTATGTCCTTTTAAATGGTCACGCCAGGTTCATGTTTCTGAACATACTGGATTTATGATTAGATACTGTCTGGACATGCATCCTTGAATAGGTCGTTCTTGTATCATGTTTAATTCTGTTTTATAGTACTATTTATATTTGGTGTCTGCATCATCATTTTTCCTGCCTGCTATTTTATTCACTTCTATTTATTTTGGTATTGTAGAAGGCATTCACCAAAGGCAGATCACCCCCAACCAGTCATGCCATCATTCACCAAAGGAGACATTGGTCACCACCTGCCAACAGGAAGACTGGATTGGGTAAGCCTGGAAAGAATCTCTTTTATTGCAGGATTTAGCTATGCCACCACTGAGCGAGATTTGGAAAGAAATTTGGCAAGTTTGGGCGTAAACAAGTGCCGTTGTTGTGATAAACGGTAATTACTTCCACATTATGTTATTTGTATCTCCCAGCACTTCTAGTATACTTGCTTTCATAGTGCAGTGTCATCATTGGGCCAGACCTTTTGTTAACCTCATGCTCATCTTTTGTTTTTATGTTTTTTCTTTAAACAGTTATGATTTTTTTTTGGTCTTTTGCAAACAGGGTCAGGGATAGAAATTCTTTTTGGTTGTTTTGTGAAGCTCTTGCAGAATTAATCTATTAAATAGTTTAGTTATTTAAACTACATTCTTCTAACAAGTCTAGAATAAGATGCTTATACATTTTGGTAGGCAAGCTGATGTGAGATAGTTCATTGCACGTAAGTTTGGCATGTTGTCTCCTAAATAACAGAATCTTGATGGGGAACAATTTTTTCTTGGCTAAAAGTATAACTGAAAAGAAAACGCAGATTCTTCTTTTGGTGAGAAATTATACAAAAAGTACTGGGCTCTTAAGTCAGCCCAATACGTCAGAGCAAATTCAACTGAAGAGTCTTGTTATACATAACTCAAAAGTAATTAAAATGGAAAAGTGGAGTTAGCCTGGCAAATGGGAAATTCTTCAAAACTACTCATATTGTATTGCAAAAAAACCTTGATTAGCTAAATTTATCCTGTCAGATCAGTGCAAAAACCAGAAGCAATCAGTCATTGGATTGCCTGGCTTATACTACACAGATTAACTATAAGAAAGCTACTACTGCATTTTTTACTTGTGGTATACTTTTTCAGCATTGTGTTAGGGAATCACTGTTTTTCCCCTTACTTTATCTAATTAGTTCCCAGCATGCAGTAACTTTTTGAACCTATCATGTTGACTTTGTACTCAGATACATCACTTTGATCCAATGAAGTTTACTCAGTACTGTTTCCATTCTTTATAGAACTGGAGATTCCGTGGCTTTGATTCTTATCCTTGGAAGGATGAGGATGCGATGCAGCAATCCGTGCTTGTGACGAGACTGGAGTGGAATGGGAGGATCATCCTTGTGGAGAAGTCAAAGGCACCTGCATGGTGAATCTCATTGTTGGAGGGGCTCACTTGTGGGCTCTGCACATCATTGTTGGAGGGAATCTCATTGCTTCCACTTGCACACAGATGGTATCACTCAGGAAAAAGTAATTATGGTACATGACGGTATGACATACTCGGTACATAATCAAAGTTCACCCGAACCTGGCTTTTGATGCTGTACTAGGGTAAGAGAATAAATAATGCACTTCCTTGCTGACAGTTATTACAGGAGTAAGATGTAACGTCACACCTTAGCTTGTTTCAGGGCCTACTTTTAATGGAGGGACTTGAGTGGTACTACTTTTAGTGTCTGCAACCTCTACACATGAAATGTGATACGTGTGCCTGTACGTGAGCTGTCAGTTCTCTTCTTCACCTTCAAGTCTCGCGCCCACTGATGGCATGGACCGATTCCCGGGAGACTCAAGCTTTTGACAGATGCTGTTGCTACTCTTTGTGAGGTGACATAGTGAGCCAAATGAATGCATACATATTAGCTTTTCAATCGTTTGCATCCTCTAAATGAGGATTTGGAAAAATGTCCTATGGTTT